>VCJB01000795.1:0-10101 GCA_024140155.1 Backusella parvicylindrica | reverse complement strand
AAAAAAAAAAAAAAAAAAAAAAAAAAACTTCTTTTTTCATACCCTATTTCGTAGTTCTTGCATTTCATTCATCTAGCTTCCTCTTCTTCCTTTTTTTTTATAAACGTATTTTTATTTTCTTTACGCTTTTCATTTTTTAATTTTCATTGTTTTCATCATGGCACATGTTGCTATGCTTAACTCTCAGGAAAACCTGACAAGAATATTTACTGAATTAAAGTCAAAGTAGGAACAGATTTAATAATATTACTAAAATACAGTACTAAGGTGCATATCTATCCATATAATATTTTAAAAAAAAAAAGACATGAAGACAAACGACAAAAAGCAGCAGAGGAACTTCGTGAAACAGTAAGAGAGAATGAACAACAAATTAACAATATGAAACTTATTTACAACTCATTTTATTAGGCTGCAGCAGCATCAAGAGAGTTATCAGAAGAGAATCTTGTACGATTTACAAGCGATATAAATAAACGATTTCTGGAATGGACACACGGAAATGACAACAATGAAAAATTAGGTGCCATTATGGCAATTGGTAAAGCATACACACACACATAAACAATTGATAATAAAGAGTTTGTAATTAATATAATTCCTCCTTTTCGGATTTAATATGTGTAGACCGTTTGATAGATTTGGAACCTGAAGGCAATGCCAATCGTTTCCATAACTACCTTCGCCACATGTTACCATATGACGATCCACAAGTCATGATGCCAGCAGCAAAAGCATTAGGCCGATTAGCCAGAAGCTCTTCAACACTCACTGCAGATCTAGTCGATACACAGGTAGAGCATGCACTTGAATGGCTTCAGGGCGACCGTAGTCGTCTTGCTGCTGTGCTTGTTCTGAGAGAACTTGCCGTAAATGCACCTACTTTGATTTATGCGTACGTACCACGTATCTTGGAGTTGATTTGGGTTGCCTTGAGAGACTCGAGAAATGTCATCCGAGAAAATGCTGCTGATTGTCTTTCTCAGTGTCTCGAAATTGTACAGCAGCGTGAGACACCAATGCGAAAGACCTGGTATTCTCGTATCTGGGAAGAAGTGAATAAGGGTTTGAAAATGAATAGCCCAGAAGCAACGCATGGTAGTTTGTTGGCAATGCGTGAGCTCTTACTTCATGCAGGAATGGTAATATATAGATAGAATAGGGAGGGAGAATCCCACGCGTCTGTATTGTATATTAGGAGAACAAGTAAAAAGCTAACATTCTATCAATTTTTAGTTTATGACAGAAATGTATAAGGATGTTTGTGATATAACACTCAAATTGAAAGATTCAAGAGATGCATTGATAAAAAAAACAGTTGTCTCTGTCATTCCAACATTAGCATGCTATGATCCCCCTGTATTTTCTGAACTTTACTTACACAAATCGATGAGCCATCTTTTGAATCTGTTGCGTAAAAATAATGAGAAGCGTGATGGTAAGGAATTAATATAAAAATAGTTTTATATATATTATATTAAATGGAGGAGAGCATCCATGCATATGCAATGATGTTAACTACATAAATTGCTATTCCATTATATTTTTAGCTTTTATTGCTATCGGCCAGGTTGCTATTCAGGTTAAAAGCAATATGAGCCCTTATTTAGATGCAACATTAACATGTATTAAAGAGGCACTGTTAGTCAAGGGGTAAAGATTAGAACAAAAAAAAAAAGTTTATTATGTCTCTTAAGAAGAGCAGAAAGTAATCAACTGACGTTTTTTTTGTTGTTATTATTAATTTATTAAAGTCGTCAACGTAAAGAAGTGGAAAGTTCAACATTCAATTGCATTAGTATGCTCGCCACTGCCGTTGGACAAGCATTAACAAAATATCTCCATGAGTTATTAGATTTAATGTTTAACTGTGGTCTTTCCGAGGCCCTGGTGACAGCATTAAGCAACATTGCAGATCGTATTAAACCACTTTCTCCAGTTATACAAGGTGAGAATAAAATTTGTACAAGTAAATTAATAAAGGTACCAGGAAGTTAAACCCCAAGGACAATGGAATTTCTAAAAATAGAACGCTTATTAAACGTGATATCAATCACATTAAGCGGACAAACCTATAGACAGCCAGGTGCACCCACCAATCGTACAATTATACAGACGGTGGATCGACCTCTTCGTGAAGGAGGTGTTGGCGATGGAAAGGACAACGAGACGATCGTATTAGCATTAACGACATTGGGATCCTTTGATTTTTCAAACCACGTATTAAATGAATTTGTCCGTGATTGTATTGTTAATTATCTTGACGACGATCTCCCTGAAATTCGAAAAGCAGCAGCCGTCACATGTTGCCAGTTATTTGTTCGAGATCCAATCTGTAATCAAACAAGTGCACATGCAATTAAGGTGGTGGGTGAGGTACTGGAAAAGCTATTGACGGTTGGTATTGCAGATCCTGACCCTATCATCAGAGAAACCGTTCTTTCATCTTTGGACGTACGATTTGATCGACATTTAGCACAGGCAGATAATGTCCGCTCATTATTTATTGCATTAAACGATGAAGTGTTTGCCATCCGTGAGATATCCATTACTATTATTGGTCGTTTGACAACATTCAATCCAGCCTATGTCATGCCTTCGCTTCGAAAGACCTTGATTCAACTTTTGACTGAATTGGAGTATTCGGTTGTGAGCCGTCAAAAGGAGGAAGCTGCGCGCTTGGTCTCCTTGCTAGTGCGTGCTGCTCAAAAATTAACAAAACCTTATATTGAACCCATTCTTAAAGTCCTTTTACCAAAGGCTAGGGATTCCTCTACCGGTGTTGTCTCGGCTGTTTTGGGTGCTCTAGGTGAACTGGCTGCTGTCAGCGGAGAGGAAATCACTCCTCATTTGGATGACTTAATGCCTCTGATCATGGAAACTTTACAGGATCAAAGCTCAAGTGCAAAACGTGATGCTGCTTTACGAACACTTGGTCAACTCGCAAGTAATACCGGTTTCGTCATTGAGCCTTACACAAAATACCCTGCTCTATTAAATATTCTTATCAGTATATTAAAGACAGAACAGAATACTGTGATTAGAAGAGAAACCGTTAAATTGATGGGTATTTTAGGTGCATTGGATCCTTACAAACATAAGGTAATAATAAACATTATTACTGTATATTAATAATAAAAATAATAACATTTATTTATTTCACTTTAGATGAATGCTATTGGAAGCTCCAGTGAAGATTTAGCAGATCCCAAGTTAGCCAGCAACGATGTTACCTTGCTAATGATGGGTGTTGGCCCTTCTTCTGAAGACTATTATCCTCAAGTTGTGATGCATTCACTGATGAAAATTTTGCGAGACCCTTCCCTCAGTACACATCACTATGCTGTCATTGAGGCCATCATGTATATATTCAAAACCCTTGGCTTAAAAGTAGTTCAATTCTTACCACTTGTCATTCCAGGTTTCTTATCACTGATGAGATCCTCCACCACAGGTATGCTTGAGCTTTACTTCCACAAGTTAGGAGATTTGGTATCCATTGTAAAGCAGCATATCCGCAACTATTTAAAGGATATCTTTGACTTAATCGATGATTACTGGACTACTGTTTCCTCTATTCAAATTACAATCATCTCATTAATCGAGTCTATTGCAAAGGCACTCGATGGCGAACTCAAGGTCTATTTACCTCGCTTGCTGCCACACATGCTCCAGATCTTTGATAGTGATATTTCTGACAGAAGATTACCCACTATTAAGGTTTTGTATGCATTTGTTGTATTTGGCGCAAACATTGAAGAGTACATGCATCTTGTCATACCGGCGGTAGTCAAATTTTTCGAAAAACCTGATGCACCTGTATCTGTACGCCGTCAAGCTATTTCCACCATCACTGCATTAAGCAAAAAAGTAAACATGTTTGACTACGCTTCTCGAATAATCCATCCTTTGGCACGTGTACTTCCAGTTTTACCTCTTGAGGCTAGAAACGCTGCAATGGATCTCTTGTGTGCTCTTGTGTTCCAACTAGGCACTGATTATACTAAATTTATACCGGTCATTAACAAGGTCTTGACTCGACATCGTATTTCACACACAAATTACGAACTTTTGGTAGCTAAATTACTTAAAGGGGAAAACTTACCCCAAGAATTAGGAAAAGGCTTTGATGATAGGTAAGTCATCGCTTTCTTTTATTATTACTATTATTTGTTTATTTATATAATATGATGAATAAAAATAGAGATGTGAAAGGAGATGAAACACCATCAGCTGATTTGAGTACAGCCAAGAAACAGCCTGTCAACCAACAACATTTGAAAAAAGCTTGGGAGGCATCACAAAGATCAACCAAAGAGGATTGGATGGAATGGATTAGAAGATTTAGTGTTGAGTTATTAAAGCAATCACCTTCGTATGCACTTAGAGCATGTGTCTTTTTAGCATCTGTATATACACCTCTTGCCCGAGAATTATTCAACGCTGCCTTTGTTTCATGCTGGAACGAGCTTTACGATCAGTATGTAGACGAACTTGTTCGCTCATTAGAAGTAGCGTTAAAGGCACCGAATATTCCACCTGAAATCATCCAAATATTGCTTCATCTTGCCGAATTTATGGAACACGATAACAAGATGTTACCTATTGATATCCGAACACTTGCCGTTTACGCTCAAAAATGCCATGCTTACGCAAAGGCCCTTCATTACAAAGAAACAGAATTCCATATAAAACAATCATTTGAAGCTGTTGAAATGTTGATGACCATTAACAACCTGCTTCAGCAACCCGATGCCGCCATGGGCATTTTGACTTTTGCACAAGATTCACTTCGTTTGGAGCGTAAAGTATCATGGTACGAGAAATTACACAGATATCAAGATGCTTTAGAAGCATATGAGGCTCAACAAAAAGAGCATCCAAATTCTATGGAGATTACACTAGGTCGCATGAGATGTTTACACGCTTTGGGAGAGTGGGATCAGTTGGGTGCGCTGGCGCAAGATAAATGGATCCACGCTCCTAATGATAACCGTAAAAGCATGGCCCCCTTTGCCGCTGCTGCTGCTTGGGGTCTTAGTCAATGGGAACAAATGGAAGAATATATTGCATTGTTAAAACCTGAGAGTCCTGATCGCACATTCTTCCGTGCCATTCTAGCCATGCATCGCAATCGTTATACAGAGGCTGAAAAGTTCATTAACAGAACCCGTGATTTATTAGATACAGAGCTTACTGCTTTGCTTGGTGAAAGCTATAACCGTGCCTATGCTACTGTTGTGCGTGTTCAGATGCTGGCAGAATTGGAGGAAATGATTATCTATAAACAATCTGCAAATGATATCGAACGACAAAATGTGATTAGACGTACTTGGATGAAGCGTTTAGAAGGTTGTGAGCGTAACGTAGAGGTATGGCAACGCATTTTACGTGTGAGATCCATGGTTGTTTCGCCTCAGGAGGATATGGAAATGTGGATCAAATTTGCCAATCTATGTAGAAAGAATGGTCGATTTTCACTCTCGGAAAAGACGTTGCGAAGTTTGATGGAAGCAGACGGTGACGGATCAAGTACACCTCACCCCAAGATCGTTTATGCTCAGTTAAAACATATGTGGGATTCAGCATCCATCGCTGCTCCTGAAAAATCACCTGCCGTTCGAAATAGAGCATTAAGTATTTTGCGTGACTTTACTGCTCAAAAGACAAGAGATCTTGGCTTGAACCCTGATGAAATGGCAGTGAGTATGCCTATTGATCCATCACTTATCACAGATGATGTGGCAGAGTATACCCGACTTTTAAGTCGTTGTTATTTACGACAAGGTGAATGGCAGCGCGCACTTTCATATGAGCTTACAGAAGAAAATATACCTGAAATATTGTGCTCGTTCCTGTTAGCCACCCGATTTGACCAAAATTGGTATAAAGCATGGCACTCATGGGCTCTTGCCAACTTTGACATTATTGACTATCATGAGCGTCTTCATCCTGATCAACTTCCAGCTCAGATCTTCAATCACCACATTGTCCCTGCAGTTCAAGGTTTCTTTAGATCTATTGCGTTATCTCGTGAAAACTCCCTTCAAGATACCTTACGTTTACTTACCCTATGGTTTAAATATGGTTATCAGGCTGAAGTGAGTGCAGCCATTAGCGAAGGTTTTGGAACAATTAGTATCGACGTTTGGCTCCAGGTTATCCCTCAGTTGATTGCTAGAATCCATGCACCTAATGCTACCGTACGTCTTCTTATCCACCAGTTGCTTACAGACATTGGCCGCGAACATCCCCAAGCTCTTGTCTATTCATTGACTGTAGCATCAAAATCTCAAAGTGTCCCTAGAAGAAGAGCAACGTTTATTATCATGGATCGCATGAGAATGCACAGTGCTGTACTTGTTGAACAGGCTCTTATGGTAAGTCAAGAACTTATTCGTGTTGCAATTCTTTGGCACGAAATGTGGCATGAGGGCTTGGAAGAAGCATCCCGTCTTTATTTTGGTGTCAGCAACGTCGAGGCAATGTTTGCTACGTTGGAACCTCTTCATCAAATGTTGGATCGTGGACCTGAAACAATGCGTGAGGAGTCGTTTGTACAAGCATTTGGACGTGATTTACAGGAGGCTCAGGAGTGGTGTCGTCGTTACCAAGAAACACGCGATTTGAATAATTTGAACCAAGCATGGGAATTATACTATCAGGTCTTCAGACGCATTGTTCGTCAGCTTCCCCAATTGACCAGTCTCGAACTTCAATATATCTCACCTCAATTACTAGAGGCTCGCAATCTCGAATTATGTGTACCTGGTTATTATCGTAGCGGTGAACCTATTGTTCGTATCGCTCGCTTTAACCCAAGTCTTTCTGTCATTGCATCAAAGCAAAGACCAAGAAAATTGACGATTGCTGGTAGTGATGGTAAGGATTATATGTATCTCTTAAAGGGCCATGAAGATCTTCGTCAAGATGAGCGTGTCATGCAACTCTTCGGTCTTGTTAATACCCTACTCAAGAACGACTCTGAAACATTCAAGCGACATTTAAATATTGAGCGTTATCCTGCTGTTCCACTCTCTCCAAACTCTGGTTTGATCGGTTGGGTACGTGACACTGATACCTTACACACTCTTATTCGTGATTACAGAGAGAGCCGAAAGATTCTATTGAATCTTGAGCATCGTCTTATGCTTCAGGTAATATTATAAAAAATAATCTTTTTGTCAAAAATTTCACTCATATATATTATTCTCTTTCCATCAGATGGCTCCTGATTACGATAACCTTACTGTTATTCAAAAGGTTGAAGTGCTTCAGAGTGCATTTGAAACCACTAGTGGTCAAGATCTTTATAATGTTCTTTGGTTAAAGAGTAGAAACTCAGAAGCATGGCTTGATAGACGTACCAATTATACTAGATCACTCGCTGTTATGTCGATGGTAGGTTACATTCTTGGTTTGGGTGATCGTCATCCTTCCAATCTTATGCTTCACCGCCACACTGGTAAGGTTGTTCATATTGATTTTGGTGATTGCTTCGAGGTATGTAGATTTGTATTATCCTTACCTTTGTTTTTGAACTAAATATTTGAGATATATAGGTTGCTATGCATCGTGAGAAATTCCCTGAGAAGATTCCTTTCCGTTTAACACGAATGCTGGTGAAAGCAATGGAAGTCAGTGGTATTGAAGGAAATTTCCGCACTACTTGTGAACATGTGATGCGTGTATTGAGAGACAATAAAGAGAGTTTAATGGCCGTACTTGAAGCTTTCGTATATGATCCTTTGATTAATTGGAGATTGCTTAATACTCAGCCTCAAAGTCCTGTTCAAAGTAAGGGTGCATCAAACATATTTCAATGGATTTTGTTTTTTTTGGATTTCCGTTTGCTAAAATGCAATTGTTTCTTATAGATGAACGTATAAGAGGCATTGAAAATATGACACATGAGGATGGACTAGATGATGGTCATAGAAACTTCTCTGTTAGCCGAAGACTAAATCGTATTGAAGTTGAAGCGGTGGCAAATGGTAAATATTGTTTGATTTACTTATTTATTGTATTCAACTAACCTTTTAATAACAATAGAAAACCCTCAAGGTCCTGAAATGTTAAATTCTCGTGCTGTCGCAGTTGTCACCCGTGTTTCAAATAAATTAACTGGTAGAGATTTCAATCCTCGGGTAACTTTAGATGTGCCTACCCAAGTAGATAAACTCATTCAGCAAGCCACATCTCTGGAAAATCTTTGCCAGTGTTATGTTGGTTGGTAAGTAACAAAAAAGAATATAAATATACCATTGTTTTTTTTTTTTTAATTTTTGTTATATTATTCTAGGTGTGCCTTCTGGTAAATACTTCCACCTCTACCAAACCTATCACATGTTAGATAATAATATCCCAATAAACGATTACTCTGTTAAATATATTTATTACATAAAAAAAAAAAAAACTAATGGTAGCATGATTTTAATGCATGGATGTTAATAATAAGGATGAGTGTTTTGATTATAAGGTGTATATTTTGGATCAAAATGGCTATTATATTGAGGCTGTAGTTGGTTTATGGTTGTGTAATGCGAATATTGATATATATCGACCTGGTTTTGTTCAAGGGGCATGTAACCATAATATTATTTTATAAATTGCTTCTCATGTACTGATATTGCTGGATCGTTTTGATTAATTTGGTGATAACCATGACTTCCAGTTTTTTAATGAAGTAAATGAAAAATGCGTAATTTTCTATTCCTCGTGTTTTAGCACTGATTGATCTAAAAAGACAATAGTAGTGGCAATCTATAGCTTAGAGGTGTTGGTGTGCTATGACTGATGTAAAAATATATGCAGTTTCCTTTCGTTTAAGTGCAAGATATACTTTTACGCTGTCCCATATTAAAAATCCAAACGAAACCATAATGCACGCTAAGAGTATCCATTTTGAAACATCGGTCGGGATTGCTGGAGTAATCGTGGTAAGGCCAATTACCAACAAGGAAACTTGAAACAAAAGGGAAAAAATCCATATAATTAATTACAAAAATAATGATAGTGATAAAGAAGGACAGAACATGCATATTTTTCATATTAAAGTACATACTTGCTGTCCAAAGATCTGCAACATACACAGCAAATGATTTCATAACAGCAGCATAGACAAAGAGATAACAGAAACGAGTCCAAAGCGGCTTGTCGTAAAATTTACTCTAATTAATGTCATCCAGTTTATATTCAGAAACTATTTCTCTTTTCCAATTGAACTGCTTATATGTGTATGAATAAATGTCTATTTAAAACCAGAAAATCGGTTTAAAGGGCGATGAAATTAAACTTTTAAGAGATCCTTAACATCCGAAAGTTGATCTCTTCAATGAGCCATTCAAAAAAGTAAAATAAAAGTGACGATAACAGACTCAATTACATATTGTAATGAGTTCAAATATATTCATCAAATATACTATTTTGATTTGATAACAATTGAAGAAGACTAATTGCAAAAGATTATTATATATAACCATACTTATTTGTGTGGCATAATTAAGAATCCAATGATGAGAAATTAAATTAGAAAAAACGATAGATCTTTGTAATAATCTCACTCGAAATACTAAGAAGTTAAATTTGCTATACTATACATACAATTCAAAGTTATATATATATATATATAAGCACAAAACCTGTATGGGTTATAGAAGTTATCTAAATATCATCTACATACAAATAAACGAATTTTCAACATGCAAAAATGAGATAACATAATCACAAAAAAAAGTTGTTATATGGTATATTATATTACTAAAACAGTTACTAAAATGTTAATGTAATTAACATTATGAGGTACAAAATGGCATTGCATTTATTTTTGCTGTCATTATAGCTTATTGGAGCATTTCCAAGAATAGTATTTTTTTTTTCTTCTGAAAAGATGGATCCATATTCAGGGCCTTTGAACTACGCCACTTGATTCAACTTCAGCTAAGCAAGACTCTCAGCTAAGCACCATAGATGTTACACGAGATTATTAGAACCATAATCTTTTAGTTTATTATAGTTAAAATATTTTAAACAATAACCATATACTGTGTTTTTCAATAAAATGAGAAAAGTTTGAAAATTAATGAGAAAAGTTTGAAAATA
>VCJB01000780.1:5696-17246 GCA_024140155.1 Backusella parvicylindrica | reverse complement strand
AAAAAAAAAAAGAAGTCGAAGGTGTGGAGAAGTGATGTTTGTTCGAGGTATACATTTCATGGAAAAGCAGTTTCCAATGTTCTAGTCAGCCTGTTACTTCATGAAGCTCATGTACTTCATGTACTTTATCCAGTTGAAGTTAGTATTTATGAGTGATTTTCTGAGAAAAAAAAGTAATATTTGGTTAAATTTAGGAATAATAAAATGTATATATTTATTTGGTACAAAGAAATCTAACGTAGTTCACTAGCTAATAATGCAGGGTTTTCAATAAGCTTTTTCCAGTGGTTTCCGAATCGAGCAATAGTGGCACCATCTATGATACGATGATCTGCTGACCAACTAATAGGCAGGATTTGTTTAGGTACAATAATATCATTTTCATCATAGCGAGGAAGTTTTTGCATTTTTCCAAGAGCAACGATAGCCATTTCATTTGATACAATAACAGGATTTGCATAAGTTCCACCAATAGTACCAATATTAGAAATGGTGATAGTTCCACCCTTGAGGTCAGCCGCAGGGATACTATTTGATTTACCCAATTCTGACAAACGATGGATTTCAGAGGCAATTTCAAAAATGGTCTTTGATTGCACATCCTTGATATTAGGAACAATCAATCCCTGTGGTGTGTCCATAGCAATGCCAATGTTATGAGATGAACGGTAAGTTAATTTTGCAGATGAAAGGTCATCAATGCCACCTGTCAGTTTGGCATTCAAAATTGGGTAGTGTGTTATTGCAATGGATAGACATTTCACAAAAATAGGCAAATAAGATATTTTCTTAAATGAATACAATTCTGGATGAGCAGCAATGTAACTATTGAGGGAATTTTTGTATTCGGAAGTGGCATCGATTTCAATGTCGTCTTTATACCCCAACTGGGGAATAGAGAGAGATTGAGTCATTGATTTAAACATGGCTTTTTGGATCATACTCAATGACTCTAAACGATCAGAAGGAGAAGTAGCCAAGCCCTGCTTAGCCTTTGGTGCTGTTTCTATGTAACATTATCTGTGTTATTATTTAAAATGAAAAATAAAAATAACAAAAAAATACGTAACTCTGTACTCTAGCCTACCTTGTGTACTAAATGACAAAATATCATCCTTAAGCACTCTACCATCATCTCCTGAACCCCTCACCAAGCTAATATCAATACCTTTTTCTTTGGCAATTTTTCTGACTGCAGGTGTTGCAAGAGTACCAGATAATCCTTTAGGTTTATCCTGAATATTCTTAATTGGTTGATTTTCTGGAGTTTGAGTTGATTCATTTTCAACCTTCAGACTTTCTTTCTCAGGAACAGCGGGAGAATCTATTTCACTTTCGTCCTCGGTATCAATATCAACCAAAGGTTCGCCCACCTTGGCGATATCATGTTTACCATAATACAGCTTGGTTACCTTACCAGAAAAACGAGATGATATCTCAACAGAAGCTTTATCCGATTGAACTTCACATACTTTATCAAATTCGGCAACGGTATCACCAGTTTCAACAAACCTACATTTTAAAAAAAAGCCGCTTCATTATTAAAAAGAAAAGAACCTCTCGAACCATTCCATATCTTGAATTAGCGATATTTACTTACCACTGGATCACCTCACATTCTGTAATACCTTCGCCGATATCGGCCAAAAGAAAGGGCTTTATAGCTTCAAACTTAAAAGACGAGTGGAAATGACGATTGTACCGAGAACCGTTCAACCGAAACTAGATAGACACTAAGCTTTAGGCTCAACTAAAAACCATACTTTTTTTTAATTGAAGGAAGTCTTTACTTACCGTGGGAAAAACACGTCCATTGCTTCTACGTGTTACGAGTGATACGATATTAGAGAGAGATTTCAATGATGCACGATACATGACTATGTCTAATTTACTAAAAAAAGTGTGAAGGATATAAATCAATAGTAAAGAAGAAAAGAAAAGGGGATAAAATGTTTTATTTGAAAGAAAGAGGATACAATAAAGGCAGGAAAATGCTAGTTAAATTATGATCAAACCCGTGGGAAACTTGCTGTGTAGAGGACTGGTTTTTTTTTTAAAGTGGGAAATTTGGGTTTGGTCACATGAATGCTTTGATTAAGGTCCTTTCCAGAACGTTTGATTGACAGACAAGTATGATGTGGTGTAGGAAAGATAATATATTCTGGTAAGCAAAGATAGTTGTATTAGGAACAAAAATTATAAATATAACTTTAAGTAAATAATGGAATATATTTATAAGATTTTAAGTGTTAACGTAAAATAATGATATATATTGATAAGGCTTTAAGCGTTAACGTAAAATAAGACATGTCCTTCAACCGAAAAGTTATCCGGAAACCTCTTTGGCAAACAACTCATACTTTTATTTGATAACATTAAAAGGTATGCATGCTTTCCCTCTCTCGTTTGCGATTCACATGCCTATTAATTGTATTAGCTTCTCTTTTTAAATCCGATAATGAATTTGCGATATTTTCAAGTTTCTCTTGAAATTGACGCTCCATGGGCTTTCCTTTGTTTCTACGAACGGCTGCCACAGCACTATTATATGCTAGTTGTGTTGATTTTATCTTTGATTGTAATTTTGCAAGTGATCTATTTGCTTCACGATCAGTGTTTGGTAAGGCCGTTGATGATGACGATAAAGAGGATTTCTCAGGTTTTTTGGGTTGCTCATTGCTTAATAGTGTATTCATGAATCCAAACATGTTCACCTCTTCCTCTTCTTTTTCTACAGTCTTTTTCTTATTTAATTTTTCCTTTTTGGGTTGTTTTTTAGAAATTAAGCCTAATCCAGGTCTGTTTGTGCTGCTATTTGACTGTCTAAGTTTTCTATTGACATTAGATTTTGCTTCTACGGGATCCAGACGACCCTGTCCACTCACGCCTAATCCTTGTCCCTTTGAGAAAAAGAATGTATATTACTGTCATATATTTCTTTATCCAAATAGATCATCTTACAGGCACATATCCCATTTTACTCATCATTCTGGATGCAAATCCTGTGGAATGTGCTTCCCAGCTACCCCAGTGTTTTGGCACAATATCAAAATTGTCGTCATGGTCTTCTTCAACTATCGATGCGTCGCTGCTCAACTCGGTATTTGATTCGTTATCAGAATTTTCAGTTTCGGTATCAACTTTTTTGCGGTATTGGAGAGGACGGACATCTTTCAAACCAACTGTAACATAACCCTCTAATCCACGCACTTCCCATTGAGATCCTTCTGGCCCATCAAGCTGATTTGTAATTTCTCCTGTTTTCCATAATTCATCATTGTCCTCCTGGCTTCTATAAATCACCTTTTTGCCGCGAGAGAGCATTTCTTCTTGTATGGTATCCAAATCTATTTCGTATAACTCTTCTAGTTCTTCTTCCTTTTCCGATTGTTGAATAGCATTTGCCTGAGATAGTTGTTTGTTTAGCAAGTCATAGAGATCGGACAAAGCTTGTAGTAATTCAACATCGTCAGGGGTAGAAACAAGAAGCTCTTCCATTTGCTGTATCATACGATGCGTTTCTTCAATATCTTCCATAACTAGTTTCTAAGTATAAATTGTTCTATAATAAAAGCATTATTTCTTTTCTCAAATTTTGAAAAGAAAATAGCATTGAATATGTGACTCTGAAATTACTTCTCACTTTTGTAGTAATACCCATAAGTTAAATCAACTTGGTTTTAAGTTGTGAAAGAGGTGGAGGATATATTTAAATAGACTGATGATCAGTCGTTTTACTAAAGTCTCTGGCTTATGAACGAAGAAGCGTCCATACGAATAAATGTGTCATGGATTTTTCCTTTTCCAAAAAGAAATATATAAGAAAAAAAAAAGTACATAGTCATTTTGCGACTTTATTAAACTATGGTTCTTTTATATAATGGGAGATATCGTATCAATGGATTATTCTTATTAAACTAAAGATGTTTACTATAAAAAAAGCTTATAAAATTTATTTGTTTCTGTCCATCAAACGACCAACCAATTCCTTTTGGATTTTTGCCTGGTTTCTACTATCTTCTAAAGAGCCCAAGCTTCTCAAGTCATTTACGATATCCTTTGTCTTACCAAAATAGACTTCCTGAAGCGAGTTACGCATCTTCAACTCCATATCCTCGACCATCTTACCAATGTTGGCAATATGTGCTGCAGGATCATCAACAGGAAGATCCTGTTCGATCTGACGGACCATACTACCACTCAAATTGAGGTTACCAAGATCTTGGTTGTTTGTAATCATGTAGAGCATGACAGTAGAGGTCAATTTGTATTGAGCGTTACGGCCGCGTTCTTGTACTTCAAACACGTGAATTGAATCCCAAGCTCCCTTCATACGTCTCTCACCGTCGCCCACTTTATTTTTTATATATGTTAGTATTTCTTTCCTTGTTCAAAGCAGTTTAAAACAAACCTTTTTTGATGAGAACAACAACTGCGAATTTGTCTTCAATATCGAATGCATAAACAGATGAAACACCGCCCCCATAGTACAATTCACGGTAAGTATTAAAAGCCTCATTAGCGGCAACTTCTAATTTACGAAGATTAGCTGGAGGTAATGTACCATCAGGTAATTCTGGGTCATATTCATTGCTCCAAGGAGATCTATTTTATATTTATACAGGAATATATACATATATTAGCTCTGCTATGTTTATATTATCATACAAATTGCTCTAACAAGCAATAGTAATACAGTACCTATATGAATCACCATCTCGGTTATAGTCACAAATAAGGTATTCTTTTCCAGTCTTTACACAGCGCTTCAACTTGAGTGGCTGGTCAATAGCTGATAATAGTTCATCTGCCAAGTCTGGATGAACAAGGTTTAAAAGTTTGTTCAAGTTTTCCTCGACATTTTGTGGAGGTAAACGACGCATTAAGTCCAACGCGCAATCAAAAGAGTCGGCCTAATAGAGAATGTTTTTATAAAAGAGCAAGTCGTTACATCAAGTAAGTATTTACCATTCTGTTTTCTAAATAGGTTATTTTTCTGTTGAAAGAAAGAGAAAGGAAAAAAGTAAAAAGTCTCTAGTGCACAATAGCAAACATTAGCGGATGTTGAATCCACAGAGATGATTTCAGATTTGGAAAGGTGCGTTGGTGATTTATAAATTTAAGCCAGTTATTCATTTACAATACATAATACTCTCCATTTCTTTTTAAAACAGGCTATATAAGCAGAAGAATTATTTGAATTGCATTTTGGTTCAAGGCCTTTACATGAAATACCTGTTGAAATAAGCTTAGAGCTATTGAATCTTATAGTACTTGGAGTAGAGTGATAGGCTTAGCTTAATATAATCACATAGTGCCTTTTTAACCAACTATAAATGGATCATTTTCATGTAACCATAGTAATAGTAGTAATTAATATCGATAATTTGTAAGCCTACAGAAGACCCTCTTATTCTTGGAAGAGCTTGACATAATTCAGTCCGTGACTGTAGGCAGGCAGCATAAATTAAAGATTTCTTACTTTTCAAACGATATTTTATTTAGTGCTACAACTATACTTTTTGCTCTTTAGGGCATTTTCCAACTTTATAGCTGAAAAAGTCCTTTTAATTTTAATTTTAATTTTTTTTTTTTTCAAAATCAAAAACAAGACAAAAAGCGGGATAAATAATGATTTGATAAACATTAACTGGCTTCACAGCAAAGATAACAAAGTTTTGAATACGTTTGTGCAAATATGCACATATCCATCTGATTATAGTGCTATATAGCAACATTAAGATAGTTACTAAACTCTATTCTACTGTCATTATGACCAGCATACCTTCAAAAAGAAGAGTCTTGTATAGTGGATATGTCTGATGTTCAATGTGTGGTTAAAATCGAGTTGTAGATAAATTTTAAGTAGCGAAGGATGTGGCTTATCAATTTTTTCCAGCGAAAAAAAATTTGTCTGTCAGAGGTGGGATAGCGTGTTTCCTTCTCTTTCTCGAATACCAAAATGGAGAACTCTGAAGGTAACATCATCGATCTCTACATTCCTCGCAAGTGGTAAGTATTTACTCTTATATAAATATAATAAACAATAAAAAGAAAAGGAGAAAGTGTGTGTATCTACGTTTTATGAATTGGTCATTCTAACTTGACTATGATTAGCTCTGCCACCAACCGCCTCATCACTGCCAAGGACCACGCTTCCGTCCAAATCAACGTTGGTGATGTCGATGCTGAAGGTCGTTTTACCAACTCCTTCTCCACCTATGCTTTCTGTGGTTTCGTCCGCAAGGAAGCTGAGTCTGATGACTCCCTCAACCGTCTCGCTCAAGAAGATGGCTGTAAGTATCTTTTTGCAAAGTATTTCTTTTCTCTTTTATTAAAATTTTATTTTAGACTTGAAGAACGTCTTCTCTTACCAACAATAAATTTTTGGAAAATCTATTGATTTTTTAACATTTTCCCTTGTTTGATGACACAACTACTTTCCTCCTTTTTATAATAAATCATAAAAAATATTCAAGGTGTGAAAAAAGGATTCTATAGAGATCAAAAGTCCCTGCATTAACAAATGGGTCATGTGTTCAGTCCTTCTTAGTTTGCTCAGCCCAATCATCCATATTTATTATATGTATTGTACGTATTTTTTAGGGTCGCTTTTTCTTTTTTTTTTCTCTCTCTCTTTTCCTTCCTTTCTCTCTCATATTATTATATTATATTGTTAGTTCATAATAATACCCGGATAGAGCATACTAATAATGTCCCAACAGTGCTTATCACTCAAGGGATCAACGGCTTGCTCCGCATTTGGAACAGCATATGTAGCAATTCAACAACCACACATTACTATGTCTTGGCTGGCCAATGTTACCAGCGTTTCTGACTTTGATCATCAGTTACTCAACTATGTCAACTCTACACAATATTGGACAGATACATTAGGTTGTTCCTCGGATTATAGAGCAAGGTATTCAGTGAGTTTAATGTGTGCCACTCTCGCCTTTAGTAATAAGAGTTGTTATCAAAATACCACTTTGCCAATACCACTATGCCAATCCACTTGTGATCTCTATTCCCAATCAGCTCAATCTATAATTAGCCACTCTTGTAATAACTCGACTACTTTGGCTAGTCTATCCCAAATATGTACTCATGATGGTCTAAATGGAACTACCGCTTCTGGTTGTGTTGCAGACTCGGATAACAATGATAGTGCACTTTGTGGTAATATATTATTATTATATTTAGTTAAAAGAAGAGAAAGAAAGAGTACCATTTGGGCTTAGCAAATGCCCAATTTATTTCAATTTGTTTCCTTATTTATACATTTCCTTTTTATACTTTATATTTTTACTAGGCTTTGGTGACGATATAAATTCACTGTGCTATTACTGCAGTCAAACAGAACCAGATTCTCCGTGTTGTCGAAACCTAAACTGTACGGATCGACCTGGATTGACAGGAGGAATCATCGCAGCTATTGTTGTATCGCTTATCGTATTAATAAGTCTGTGTGCTCTTGGTATCTTTTGTTGTATTAGACGCCGCACAAGCCGTAAAACATACCCTAAAGATCAACACCTTTTAAAGCCATCAAACTCTAATTTGATAGTTTACGAATCAGCCGGAATAAAACATGGCTATCCCATTGACGATGAGGATTACATGGAAATTGTACCTGATATTCCTCTAACTTACGACCAAAAGATTCATGTATCTAAAGTAAACTCACTCGAGAAGCAATTTGTGCGAGTCATTCATCAATTGAAATCTCCACAAAACCCAGATGAATTGGAGCTATTAAAAGGTGATATTCTAAGAATGTATTATTGTTTTGATGATGGCTGGGCCTTTGGTAAGCGAAATAAAAGAAATAAAGAGAAATAAAAACAAATAAAAACAAAATTCTGGTTCTTAACATTTTATTTAGGTGACAATTTTGGATCTGGTTTACGAGGATTATTCCCTATTTTATGCGTAGTTAATCTTACAGTTGAAGAAGTCCAGGAACTATTATATCAAAGTGAACTAGAAGATGAGCACCAAATGCGACAACTCTCCTCAGGTATTGAATATGATATGGATCCAAAATCTACACTGCGATTACGTACACTGCGACGCACCGCCACACAGAAGAGGTCATCAATATCAGCAGCTGGCTCAGTAGAGGAGAATAACTTTCAATATCTAACAAGTCAAGCTGCAGGAGAACCACCTCAAAGAACTGCTTCTATGCATGCAAAGTTTAACCCACGCCAAAGACAAGACTATTTTAGATAAAATGTAATAAATAAATAAAAAAGTTATATATATAATAGTAATAATATCATAATTACCAATTTTGAAATACATCCAACTTGTCAAAGTAAACAGGTTGATTTATTGTTCAGATTTTAACTTGGCTGAATGGATAAAAAGTAAAAATAGAAACTATTTGTATACTTTGTTATTATTATTCATTTAAATAAAATGGAATTGTTCCCTAATAACGTGTTGTCTCCTACTCTTCTCCTTTTTTGGCTCATTTAGAAAAACGTATTTATACATTTAAAATTGACTTTTTCCCTCTTTTTTTCTCTCTTTTATTTTTTCAATATAATTATATAGACTTTTCATTCATTCAAGTCATTCATTCATTCATTCATTTTTAATTTATTTATTTATTTATTCATTTTATAGAAAATATATATATATATATATAAATATAAATATATCATTGTTATTATACATTCAAAAAAAAATAGAAGAAAAAATGTCACTCGTTTCACCTATTCTTGTATCTGAAAAACAGGTATATTTGCTATATATAAACATCTTAGAACAAGAACAACAAGAACAACAACAATAATAATAATATTAAACTATTGTTCTAATATAGTCCAATGATCAAGTCATATTTGATAACTTGTTATTGGAGGAGCAGCATTACTCGCTAGAAAAGCAGTGTATAACATTACCCCTTCCTACTGATTATCACGGAGAAGAAGAGGAAGAAGAAGATGATGACGACGATGATGATAGTTGTGACCAAAAGCAAGTGACTGTAGGAAAAATAAAACCTTCCATCTCTTCCACTCGTCTTAATATCACTCCTCGTGAAAATACAAGAGTAATTAAAAATACCACTCGTACTCCTGCAGAAATTGTAGTGCAACCGCCAACCATTCAAACCTATTCACCACAATTGAACTTGAGTCTTTACTCTCCTTCTATTCAATCAAGCACCATATCCAAAGCAACTGTACCATCTCCACTAGCTACACCATCTCCACTCTCTACCATTACCATGGATATTAGATCCCCTCCTCAACCCACTCCATCCACCTCTCGCTTTAAAAACGCTTTTCAGCGTTTAAGAGGTTCTTCATTTAGTAAGACTAGCAGTATTGTACCTATTAATTTACCTCCTCTCAAGCCTGTACCTTCCAAGAGCAGTTCGCTGGCCGAAAAGATCAAGAATAAATTCCATCATCATCAATTAGAAAAGAAAAAGAAGCGTGAAACCAAGAAACTTTCAACTGAAAAATCAATGCCCCGTTCAGCATCTCTTTCTTCCATTACCTCTCGTCTTACCAATAACAAGAAGAGCAAAAATCGTACTGCAATGGTACACTCTACTTCCATGTCATCAGGAATATCGTATTCTTCCTCAAATTCATCGCTTCCGAGATATAAACAAGACCCAAGAATTTTACAGCCATTAAGAGCAGTCAATGCACCTGTCTCCTCATTTCACAAAGGCCCTAAACCTAAAGGCTCTGTCAAGTTTTCAAAATTGGTTTCTGTATGTGATACATATTCAAAGGAAGAATACAATCGATGTTCAGATCCAGACGCTATCTGTAATCGGTTGACTGCAGACATAGCTCAGCAGGTCAAGGAGGAATTGAATGCTTTTAAATTACATGAAATGCCTGTTCATGAATACAGTAGAGGAAATACACACTTTTTTATTTAATATACATTGTACTTATAAACTATTAAAAATAAGGGGGGAAAGACTACAATGCGTTTCCCCCCTTTTTTTTTGTATTATTTATTCATTTAAATAATTTTATTAAAAAAAATAAATAACTGCTTGCACTACCATGAAAAATACCAATGTTGACGAAAAAAAAACAAATATTTAAAAACTACTTTTTACAATAGCTATGTTTTTAGAACAGCCCTAACCCGAGTGTCGAAAGATGAAAAAATCCTAAATTTATACTAAAAATTAGGAAAAGACGTTTCTAAAAATAAAAAGTAGATCGGGTAGAGTCCTTTTAATCCCAAAAAATATATATTCCATTTGTTTCTTGGGTGGTCGACATTGGTTGCTTATTGTCGTTTTACATCCTTATCTTATGTTTTTATACTTAAAGAACAAAAGTGACCCTCTTATGGAGATTGTATACTTTATCAGCTTAGGTTTTTGTGTAGTCTCTCTCGAAATATTGATTATTAAAATATATGGAGAACAAAAAAAGAACTTTTTATTTATAATAACAAGGAAATGTCTAATCAAAATATATAATGTGTGCTGTGTGTACGTGTGTAGTCAAGAAAAAGGGGGATAATACAGAATGCAATACAGAATGCATAAATAATAGATGTATAAAGTGATTATTTGAGTGCGTAATGTTTTAGTGTATAGAGTCTTACTTGACCTTTATCATTAGCAACAGCAAGATAGTCACTATTTGGAGAAAATGCCATTGCACAAACATATCCAAGAGGTGTACGTTCAGTAGGCCAGTTGGAATACACAGTGCAAGATGGAAGATGTACAATCTTTAATTGATCCTTCTTTGAGCGACTTGAAATCGCCATTAACTGAGAGTCATGATTAAATTCAATATCATTGATGCGTGTTGTCAGGTTACCAATTGCCTTGATAGGTTCAGGTCTTGTATTATCAGGCTGAAGAACTGATCGGTCATATACATTAACGATACCAGTGCCTGAACTAAATAAAAATAATTAAAAAAATAATAATAAAAGAGATTAGCGTACAATTTTATTTACAATGATATAATAATAAAATTCCTTACCCCGCAGCATAGTATTTTTCATTGGGACTAACACGAATGACAGTAGCACCGATACAGCCATCGTCTGCCCATCGTTTCACACACTCCTTTGACGCAACATTAAACTGATATACCTCACCATCATTATTAAAGGCAAATAAGTACTTTCCATCTGAAGACCAATCGATACTCTCCACCACCTTGTTTACTTTAAGATCGGCAATCCATTTCTTCGTCAAGTAACTCACAATAATGATTTTACCACTTGTACCCAAGAAGCCAATATATTTACCGCATGGACTGATTGAAAAGGATTCCAGTGATTTTTCATCCTTGCCCCAAATACCAGGGCATCGATCAATAACACCAGATTGAATATCATAAATGTAAAAGTATTTGCGTCTACCGGTTAAAATGATTTCGTTACCAGATGGATGAAATTCTGCGTGATAAATTGGCATGTCTTTGAAATAGACGGATTGGATTTTTGGGTTGATTTTACCGTCGATTTGGAATAAACGTAATGTTTTGTCTAAGCCAGCTGTCATTAACACTTGAGCGTTTGGATGGAAAGCGATACTGG
>VCJB01000768.1:7433-21307 GCA_024140155.1 Backusella parvicylindrica | reverse complement strand
TTTTTTTTTTTTTTTTTTTTTTTTGCAAAATGTCCATTCAAATATATACTAGAGTAACTATAAAAGGTTATTTTCGACGCATATTACTCCTTTTGAATATCATACAATAGCAATTAAAGAAGGGAATTCAGTTTATTTAAAAAATGGCAACGCACTCTGCTGATACTCTTTGTGAGCACTGACATTTATCAAAAAAAAAAAAAAAACTCGTGATCTTAACATCCTCCTGTTGATCTGTATCAACATTTATGAAAGTGTTTCAGTGAGTGTCTGTGCGAAAATTGATCTAGAAAATTGAGGTACTTTATCGTAAATTATTATAAATAATAGCTGTTTTATTCATAAAGAAGTTCTTCTTTCTTCTTTGAGAAAAAAAAAATGATTGAGATTATAAGTAAGAAATTTTAAGGATTAGCAAGCAGTTTAGCTCTTATATTATTAATATTAGGGACGCCCAATTCAGTCTAGTTTTTGTATGTGTATAATATATACTTATTTAATAAAAAGCTTTGTATACAAAATTAAGGGCTTACTTTTTCTTCGGAAGTTGAGGGTTCAATGCTATTTGGCACGACAGAACATCTATAGAATCCACAACCCTAATCACCATGTTATTATGTATTAAGATTCTAAAGATGACCTGAACTCTACCTCTGACCATGGTGATCTACAAGCCCAACAAAAACAAAAACCGCAATAAGAACAGTCAACTTTATTGCAGCCTTCGTCTCGGTTAATCATTATAGAGCAGCTTGGACATCGATGGCTGTTAATTTGACAAGCGATATATATATATAAAGAAAGAAATCGTCAGTTAAACGTCTTTATTCTCTTCTGAAAGAATAAACATGTGTGTGACATCTTGCCTATTTTTTAATTTCCACATTATTGTTTGTTTGATGTCTTGATTTGATTCTTTGTCAAGTAAATATTCCATGTTTGCCTCACATGAATTTGAATGTGCATCATAACCACAGCATAAGCATATATCAGTGGAACAAGTAGTACTAATGGAAATAAAATAAAATCGAGGAGTAAGTTCATTGTGATATATAACTAAAAAAAAGAAGGGGCATCATATTATTATTATAATTTTTTTTTACCATTGCATTGCTGGAAAAAATTCGATGTGAGCAAATTGAATTTGCTTCCAAACCTCGGGTTTGACGGCGAATCGAGTGAATTGCAAAGAAATCAACTTTGCTTTTCCAGATTCAAAAGCAAGATGATTCTTTTCAAACATGAGTACATCTTTCATGATGCGTTTGTATAATACAGGTAATTTAGTATCTGACCAGTCTTGTCGTTTATAGATTGGAATCCAGCGTTTGATTGCAATATGTTCGATGTGATTTTTGTGTTTTTCATGATCTGGGCAAGATACAAGGAGATCCTCTAACATATCGCAAAAAATTCGTGATTGACTATTTGTTTTTTTATAAAAAAGGAAGGAGAAACGGAAAAAGGAAAAGGAGCATATATAAAACAAAATAAAGCATAAGTTCAAAGCAAACCACCAACGATAAACATTACCTTGGTTGGATAATGTTGTTATAAACACAAGGTATTAAATCTGTTTCGCAGTGGTGACAACATCTAATAAAGCTGCGATAAGGTGTATTGTATTTGTTGTATAATTCTGTGATTCTGTTGGGTACAAATTGACTCCATTCACTTTGAGGTATATGTTCACGGCAGACAGGACAGGTGATAGGAGTCACACTTAAACCCCATGATGACATAACCGTTTGTATTATATATCTTTTTTGTTACAGCATTAAAAACAAACTCTCTTCAAAACAACAAAAAAAAAGGTAAACCTTTGAAAACAATCTAAGCAATATTGATCTCTGCAGTAATCTAAACATAAATCCAGTTTTGCATCAAAGCAGATGGAACATCGATTGATAAAGTGTTCCATATCCTCATAGTCTTCATAAGAACTTGAAGCAGAGGAGTCGGATTCATACATTATATTTTATATTTATTTATATAGGATTGTAAGTATTAGTAGGCTTGCCTTATATTAATATATTATAGTAACAAGAGAAATGAAGATTAAAAAAAGAAAAAAGAAGAAGAAAGAAATATAAAAAAAAGGGAAGGTTGTCTTCATTTTGGACTGCAGCAAGTTTGGGCCATGTGATAAAAAAGTTCAGATAAATAAATAGATCATTCTGATTTAATTGAGGCACGGGCATTTCGGTTATTCTTTTCTCTACCACTGATAATTTATATTTCATTTCACCTCTGGCTTTCGACTTTTATATATTAACAGTAATTTACTAAATGAGTTTTGTATCTCACAGTTTAATCAAATAAGATCATGTGTTCATATTAATTTCTATTTTAGATAACAAAATAAGTTAACTATTTTTGTTGTATTTCAAGTTTAACAAATACAAGCCACTCCTAAAACACATTGTTGTTGTTGTTGTTGTTGTTGTTGTTGTTGTTGTTGTTGTTGTTGACAATTGAAAGTGTGATGTGAATATATTTATATAGGGGATAAACAACAAGATATGAAGTTGCACAACAAAAAAAATGCAGTTGGTTTTGACGTCTCCCTAAAACCTAAACGCCCCCTCTCTCCCTATTATATATAAAGTGCCACTCCTTTTTATTTATTTTTTCCAATCTTCTTTTATACACATAAATCTTTACTTCTTTTTTTTACTTTATAATATTTTAATAATACACACAAGCATTTGATGAGTAAAAGTGGATATCAACCAAAAGACGCTCGTGCTGTGAGTCTTTATCAAGACTTGGATGATGAGTTATTTCAAGAACATACGGGTAAAAAAATGAGAACCGGGACACAGGCATTGGTTGAATTCTTAAAAACAACAAGTCCGGAAGAGTTTCAACGTAGCCCAGAGAGGTCTGTCAATAATTTGTTTTCAAGAATTAGAAAGACAAAGAGACCACCACCTTCTACACCTTCATTATCCGTACGTTCTGTTCCTTCAAGTACAAATTCACTTCCAGCAACGTTATCTACTATAACTCCTTCTTATCAAGGTAGTGAAGTTGGTCCTTTTGCTCCCAAAAAGAACTACATTGAGATCATACCACAACAAACTGTTTCAACAAATCATACTTCTTTTGACACGGCTTCTTTACAATCATTTGTTCGATGTAATAATAAGGCCACCTCAGATCCCATTTTACCTACAAACAAGAAACGAGAGTCGAGTCTTTATAGTGTCTCTTTATGTCATTCTCCCTCCATTCGTAGCCAACTCAGTGCTCGTACCAAGTCAAGAGATAATCATCAGTCTATCAAAGCAACAGAGGAATTTATAAAGTCAACACAAGGATTTGACACTATTGAATCGGCACTGTTGAGCCGATTGGAGAGAATAAGATTGGTGGATGAGGAATTACCAAGCGATAAAGTGGCTACTGGTTTGGCTGCAGAACACATAAGAGCACTTGGCTTTACACAACCTGAGTCAGCCGTCAAAGAAAAGATCAAGGTACGTCATATGCAGGTTCAAACCGAAGACCAGTTACCGGAAGAGAAACAAATACCTGTCCCAGAAAAGGTAGTCCATTCAACGTCAAGACCTATATCTACATCATCTACCCTTTCTGAAGAGCAGAAGAGAACTAGAAGGGCTGAAGCAGCACTGGAAGAGGCTTTAGATCATTTTGAAGTGGTCTCAGGTCTTGCTTATATGAAGCTACGTGAATTATGGGAAGAGAAAGTAAGGTGGGAAAATGCCTATCTTGAACTAAGAGAACGATGTATGGATCAAAAACAGTATCCCTGCCAGCAAAATTATTTCAAGGAAGAAAGTGAAGAGGATGAACTTGGATTGTCAGAGTTTCCCTGCAGTGAGATGTAATCAAATAAAAAGAAAGCCTTTATTAGTCACGTGTAGTTCCTTAATCATGTGTGTGCTTATAACAAGCATAAACAGCCTTTTTATTATTTTATTATTGTTATTTCCTTTCTTTTTATTTTTATATCCTGTCCTTGGGCTGACCTTATAGAGTGTGCATATAAAGATTTTTTTTTTCTTTATATATATATATTTATATATACAATGGGGCAGTCACCATCTGTAGAGAGACATGACAATGCTTCCACTCGTACATTGCACTCATCCGTACACTCAAATCGTCCAATGACTTTTTTTAGAAGAATATCCCACCGTCTTCATAACAGTCACCCTCGCTTTGGTAGGAATAGACCTACCCAAGGAGGAGGCTCTACCACTTCTTCAGTGCGCCGTGCGACACAAGAAGCGGCTCGAGCTGCTGTGGCTGTGACGGGTCCAAATATGCTTTATCACTATCAATATCCTATGAATGAAAGTAGTACAACGGCTATTTCAGATACTTCAGCTGATGGACGACCTCTGTCGTTACATACGCTACTTAATAGACAAAGAAACAGTGATGTCGCTTCACTGTCGGAATCTGAACAGCAATTATTAAATAGTGGTGTTTCGGTAATTACACTTGCTCAGTTACAGTCTTTACTACGTTCACAAGGAGTAGCAACAAGTCACGATACTAACAACACACCACCTTCCTCAACACCTGGATGGGTTAGTGTTGTATTACTTGGCTACTTGGCTCAATTACAGCAACAACAACAACAACAACAGCAACAGCAACAACAACAACAACAGCAACAGCAACAGCAACAGCAACAGCAACAGCAACAGCAACAGCAACAGCAACAGCAACAGCAACAAACACAAGCACAACCACAGCAACCTCAGTCCCAGTCTCAACCTCAGCGGCAACAGCAAACACAACAACAAACTTTAGACGAAGATGACTTATTACCGCCCAATCTTCCTTTTGTTAGACTACGAAGACCTCGCTCAGGTGAATCAACTTCTTCATCCACAGATACCATTCGATCTATGCCCCTCTCCACTCGTTCTATGCCCCTCTCCACCCGTTCCACCCGTTCCAATCGTTCTACTCGTAGTTCACAATATCAGCATCGCATCCAACCAGAAACTTCACTCATTTTAATTCTTCATAGTACACAAGTTCTCCAAGCACTCTCTTCTCTATCTGATAATCCCAGTTATGAAGATCTTTTAATGTTAGGATCTATATTAGGCCAGGCCAGAACATCAACCACCACACAGGCAGCTGTGGATGAGGCTATTCCTGCCACCCAATGGTCAGAAGCCACCCAAAAAGAGCTAAAAGGAACGGAGCAATGTCTTGTATGCTTAGATGAATTTGTGCTCAAACAAGCAATACGTATATTAAAATGTCGTCATGTGTTTCACAGAGAATGTGTGGATAGATGGCTATGCGAGTCACACAATTCATGTCCAGTGTGTAGAGGAGTCCCAGTGTCCTGAAACAGTTTAGTGGAAAGATGGAAAAATATCCACTAGTTTTTCCACCCCGCAAAAACCTTTTTTTAGTTTTTTTTTCTGTTAATTCACCAATAAAACACTGCTGATGTTCATTTGCATAAGTTCAACAAACTTATAAATACCACACAATTTCTTCATCAGTTTTATAATTTAATTTTTATTATACTTACTTTTATTCACATTATAACAACAAAAGCAACAACAAATGACTATAGCAAAATCTAATGAAAAGGTGTTGAACATCAATAACATGAATCCTCTCATCAGGAATATGGAATATGCTGTCAGAGGCCGCCTTGCTATCCGAGCCGAAGAAATTAAAAATCAATTGGCTCAGGGCCAAAAATTTCCATTTGACACTGTTGTCAATTGCAATATTGGTAACCCACAACAGTTAAATCAGGCACCTATTACTTTTTTCCGACAGGTACATATTTTATAAAAATTTATTTTTAGGTTTTTTATTTATTAAAAAAAAATAGGTTTCTTCTCTTTGTGACAATCCTGATTTACTTTTAGAACATAACTACCCTCTTGTATCGCAACTCTATCCAGTTGATGCGATCGAACGTGCTCGTACTTTAATGAAATCCATTGGTAGCGTTGGTGCTTATTCCCATTCTCAAGGAGTTCCGGCTATTCGTCAAACAGTAGCTAATTTCTTAAAAGAGCGTGATGACTATACTGCTGATCCTAACAATATTTTTTTGACACAAGGTGCCTCCTCAGGCGTTCAAAGCCTTCTTTCCATTTTGACTGAAGACCAAAATACGGGTATTATGATCCCAATTCCTCAATATCCTCTTTATTCTGCTTCACTTGCTTTATATGGTGCTACCCCAGTCAACTACTATCTTGATGAAGAAACTGGCTGGAGCCTCAATGTGAATGATCTTACCAATGTTGTTACCAGTGCCCGAAAGCATGGTACTGAAGTGAGAGCCTTGGTCATTATTAATCCCGGAAATCCTACAGGACAATGCTTAACTACTGATAATATGCGTGAGATCCTTACTTATTGTTACAACCAACGTATTGTGCTTTTGGCTGATGAAGTATATCAAACCAATATTTATGAACCGGAACAGCGCCCCTTTATTAGTTTCAAGAAGGCATTAATGGACCATCCTGATAAACAAGTTAGAGAAAACGTTGAACTAGTTTCATTCCATTCCATCTCAAAAGGCATGGTTGGCGAGTGTGGTCGCCGTGGTGGTTATTTTGAAGTGACCAATTTTGATCCAAAGATTATTGAGCAGCTCTATAAGATGTCTTCTGTGAACCTTTGTCCTAATATCCATGGTCAAATACTTGTTGATTTAATGTGTAATCCTCCTCGCTCTGGTGATACATCGTATGAATCTTATACCAGTGAAATCGAAGAAATCTACAATTCCCTTCGTCGTAGATCCAAAAAGTTAGAAAGTGTATTTAATCGTATGGAAGGTGTCACATGTCAATCTGCTCAAGGTTCTATGTACCTCTTCCCTCAAGTGCGTTTGTCCCGACGAGTTGTTCAAGAAGCAGAAAGATACGGTATTGCTCCTGATGCTTATTATTCACATGCTATGCTAGAAGCTACTGGTGTTTGCGTTGTTCCAGGTTCAGGGTTTGGCCAAAAAGATGGCACTTGGCACTTTAGATCGACCTTTTTACCTGAAGAAAGATTGTTCGATCAATTTTGTGCTAGCCTCCAAACGTTCCATGCTCAGTTTTTAAAGGATCATCGTGATTAATTTTTGTAATCTACAATTTATTATTTTTTTATTTGTAAATATTATACCAAACTTTTTATTAAATAAACTTTTACTATTTATGACTAACGGAAGAAAAATACGTCACATTATTGCAAGACAAAAGAAGTGTTGATCTTTTAGTAAGAGTGAATCACCACTTGGACTCCATTTAACTTTTCTGATATGAAAGTCAGCTAAAGGAAATAAAAATTAATACGAAAAATAATTAACTCTTTTTAATATTGTTCCGTACATGTTGGCACTTTTATTTGCCGGTAGTCAGTTTCTTCCGGGCCGAGTTGAACTTCTTCTATTGTAGTGGAGTTGCTAACTATGGCTAGATAATTATAATGAGGATGCCACATCGCTTGTCGAATTGGTTGTAATAACTTTACAATGGCATGACAACTGAGAGTTGTCATGCTCCATATCCAAATCACATTGGGCGTAGTATCTTTTTTAAAGTTATATAAGTGACCAATACATAGATTTTACAACAGATACTTTTTTAAGTTTGAAATATACCGTTTTTAGAAAAAAAATAAAGTCCGTCCTCACTGAATTGACAGGCGCTTATCCCCATCTTCGGGTTAGGTACGTTCTTATCAGGTTTTTGGAATATCAAGTTGAATGGTCTTCTCGAGATCAAGCGGCCTAGTTAATTGTTATTTCTATCTCTTTTTCGTTTTAATTAACAAGAACTTACAAGCAACGTCTGGGTCCAAAGTGGGTGTGGCTGATGGCGGTAGTTTATACTCCTCCACCAATTTCTATATTTAAGTTTAATGGAAGAATGTAAAACCGTAGTATATTTTTTCTATTTTACCATACTGTCTTCATGGTTTAGCACACTGGGATGTTTTAAAATAGCGATTAATTTCCAAGAAGTAGTAGATAACAAATGTATCTAACATCAATGATTGGTTTAAAACAAATAAGATTTAAATGTAATGAAATCATCATTTACCGTTTGATCATAGTTTGCCACTGCTAGCATCTGTATGTTCGTGTTCCAAGACAGTGTTTTTATGCCTAGACCATCCTTATATCCGCTATAACTAGTTAGTCGTCTGCCATCCAGTGCATAGACCGATATATTATGCTAATAACAGTATGATGTAAATATTTCAAACGTCATTATATCTGAGCATTGGCTTACATATAAGCAATTATCCCACACAGCAATGGCTAAGCTGTCAGGTGACCATTTAATATTTTCTAAATCTACAGTTTCCAGTTCTATTTTCTGATAAAAAAGAATCTTTAGTGATACGAGAATTTATTCCAATTTTCTATTTTACCTGCATCAACATAAACGAATCAGAGTAAATGCTCAGGTACTCTTTTCCATTATGTGCTTGGACAATAGCAATGTATTTCTTATTTGGACTTTTTTCCACACCTTAGCATTTAAATCAGATTTATAATCATTATTCAGCTTTACGTTTTTTTTATTATACCTTTATTGGCATATTTCAAGTGCTCAATATATTCCATTTTCTTGCTCTCCAAATTCCAAATAGATAACCTAAGCTAATGATTTTTTATGGCTTAATTTACCTTGTTCTATTATTTCTCTTATGTCTTATTCCGAGCTTACAAATAATTCACTCGTACACAAAATGGCATTGGAACTAGAATGCCATTGAACCGAAGTGATTCCAAAACTCACATCTTTGATAACAGCTGTAAAGTCCATATCTGCAATGGACCAGATTTGGATTCTAGCTGTTTCGTAATTCAAGCAAAGAATGCAGGTAGAATCAGGAGACCATTGAATGAAATCAATGGGTTGTTGGCTGTATTGTACTGCTACGACCCCAAGTTCTGCCGTATTATGTCGAATGACAAGCCGATCATCCATTGCGTTGGCTAGCCATTTCTCATCAGGCGATATCTTACTTTGATAAAATGAATGTTTATATAAATTACTAAATATGATATCCATTGTTCATAAATAGGATAGTAATAATGAAAAAAGGACAACCACACGCGAAGAAACCGCATGTTTTGATTTTTATCTGTGTGACGCTCTTTTCAGCACCAAATTGTCAATCAAAAGTCATTTGTGTGAATATCTTCTTGAATGATATTATGCTTGTAAAATCTAAACCTATGTAAGAACCTATTGTTAATCCAACACTGGGAAGGACACAAGAAAACAATGGTGAAGACGAATGTCGAACAAGAGTCGATTTGATAGTTTTAAAACTCATAATACGCTCATATAGGGAAACAATATCTTACTAAATCACGTCGTGATAATATCTAATCAATACCAATAAAGTAATCAATTGTTTTGCTTCTAACTTTGATAGTAACGTTCCTGAAAATTCTCTCGTGTTTCAAAAGATCTCTTCTAAGTGAAAATCTGTTATTTTTTCTCGGGATAGAAGGCGATATCTTGGCATAATTTATTATCCAGAATCAATACATAAGCAAGTTAGTACAAACCTAAAGTAAGCTCAAACTGAGAATAGTATTTAAGTAACTGATATCTTCAAAGTAGCATTGCAATGTTATCATTAGAAGAGGTGCCGGACCGAGCTAATCACATGATTACAACCGTAGTTTATTTTGTTTTTGTTTTTGTTTTTCTTGAAAAAAAAAACTACTACACCACTTTTTTCTCTCTTGTATATATATCTATTCAAAAGATATATATATACAAAATGGATCATTTTGAAGATGTTTCTACACCAGATGATTTTCGATTCTTAGAATATGCTGCAGACACGCAGTCTTCTCAATATGATTATGATGGATTTACTCAGACTCCTAAAGCGGATCATGAACCTGACCCCGATCTCTCACTTCAGTCACTTTCACTTACTGATAAAACAGATCAAGACGATAGTACACCTGCTAATCGTTCAACTGAATTTGAGTTTGAAGATACAGACGACTTTAACGACTTGAATCAACAGGAAGAAGAGAAGGATTTACCTGCTCATGCTTGTCGTTATTGTGGTATTCATTCACCTGCTTCTGTTGTGAAATGTGTTACCTGTGACCGTTGGTTCTGTAATTCAAGAGGAAATACTTCTGGTTCACATATTATCAACCATTTAGTACGCGCCAAACACAAGGAAGTATGTCTTCATCCTGAATCTCCCTTAGGAGACACAGTGTTGGAATGCTACAATTGCGGTTGTCGTAACGTCTTTTTATTGGGTTTTATCCCAGCTAAGAGTGACACTGTCGTAGTTTTGCTTTGCAGGTATGAATAAGATAAACACATTAAAATGAATTGCTATTAATTCTGTTATTATTTTTACTTTAGACAACCATGTGCTGCTGTGCCTTCTTCCAAAGATATGAATTGGGATACAACTCAGTGGATGCCTCTAATCGATGATCGTTGCTTTTTGACTTGGTTAGTCAAGATTCCTTCTGAACAGGAACAACTTCGTGCTAGACAAATTACAGCTCCTCAGATTAATAGATTGGAAGAGTTATGGAAGGAAAACGGTGAAGCAACTTTGGAAGATCTTGAAAAGCCGGGCGTAGACGATGAACCTCATCCTGTATTGTTAAGGTAATAAAAATGTAGTCAATGAAAATGAAACATATTAAAACCTTATATTTCATTTAATAGATACGAAGATGCTTATCAGTATCAGAATATCTTTGGTCCATTGGTTAAAATGGAGGCAGACTACGATAAGAAGTTGAAGGAATCTCAGGTATATCAGATGACGTGAAAAAGGAAACAGAGAGAACAACGTTAATTTATTATTATTTATTTTCATTTGAATAACGCTTAGACATGTGATGATATTGTTGTACGTTGGGATGTTGGTCTTAATCAAAAGAACATAGCCTGGTTTTATTTCCCTAAACTGGAGATGGGTGAGATCAAGCTAGCTGTAGGCGATGAATTACGTTTAAGATACAGAGGCGAGTTGCATGACGCTTGGGAAGGAGCAGGTCATGTAATCAAAATTCCCAATAACGTAAGTGATGAGGTGGCTTTGGAATTGAAGCGCGGTGGTAGGGTGCCTGTCGACTGTACCCATAACTTCTCTGTGGATTTCGTTTGGAAATCAACTAGTTTTGATCGTATGCAATCTGCGATGAAGACCTTTGCTGTTGATGAAACAAGTGTGAGTGGCTACATTTATCACCGTTTGTTAGGTCATGATGTAGAGCCTCAAGTATTGAAGACACAGATGCCAAAGAGGTTAGTTTGTGTTTTTAACTCTTTTTTTTATTGTTATATGTTGACTAATCATTTGGAATTATCAGATTTTCTGCCCCTAATTTGCCTGAGCTGAATCATTCTCAAGTCTATGCAGTTAAATCCGTTCTCCAAAAACCTCTTTCCTTAATTCAGGGACCTCCAGGTACTGGTAAAACCGTCACCTCCGCATCAATTGTCTATCACTTGGCAAAGATGAATCCAGGCCAAGTTCTTGTTAGTGCTCCATCTAATGTTGCTGTTGATCAACTTGCCGAAAAAATTCATCAAACAGGCCTTAAGGTTGTTCGTATCACCGCAAAATCTAGAGAGGAGCTTGATTCACCTGTGTCATTCTTGACTCTTCACGAACAAGTACAAAATAACGATACCAATGTCGAATTACAAAAGTTAATCCACTTAAAGCGTGATCAAGGTGAATTGAGTGCTTATGATGAGAAGAAATACAAAGCTTTGAAGAGGGCTTGTGAAAAGGAAATTTTACAGGTAATTAACTAAAAGGGGATTGTTTGTTTTTGGATACAGTGTTCGTTATTGACAAATGTATATGTAGAATGCTGATGTTATCTGTTGTACAAGTGTGGGTGCTGGCGATCCTCGTGTTTCTCGTTTGAGATTCCGTACTGTATTGATTGATGAAGCCACTCAAGCTTCTGAGCCTGAATGTATGATTCCTCTTGTTCTTGGCTGCAGACAAGTTGTTCTTGTTGGTGATCATCAACAGTTAGGACCTGTTATCATGAATAAGAAGGCAGCCCGTGCCGGTCTTTGTCAATCACTCTTTGAAAGATTGGTTATTCTCGGTATTCGCCCTATTCGTCTTCAAGTTCAATATCGTATGCATCCTTGTTTGTCTGAATTCCCAAGTAACATGTTTTATGAAGGTACACTCCAAAATGGTATTACTACTCAAGAACGTATTCGGAAGAATGTTGACTTCCCTTGGCCCGTACCTGAAACTCCCATGATGTTCTACGTGAATCTTGGCAATGAAGAAATTTCTACATCTGGTACTTCTTACTTGAATAGAACAGAAGCATCTAACTGCGAAAAGATCGTAACTCGTTTTATGAAATCTGGTATTATGCCTTCACAGATTGGTGTTGTAACACCTTACGAAGGTCAGAGATCTTATATCGTCCAATATATGCAGTTTAATGGATCCCTTCGTAAGGATCTTTACAAGGAAATTGAAGTGGCTAGTGTGGATGCCTTCCAAGGTCGTGAAAAAGATTACATCATTCTTAGTTGCGTCCGCTCCAACGAACACCAAGGTATTGGTTTCTTGAGTGATCCTCGTCGTCTTAATGTCGCCCTTACTCGTGCCAAGTATGGTGTTGTTATTCTTGGCAACCCCAAAATTCTCAGTAGACATCCTTTATGGCATCACTTATTGGTTCACTACAAGGAAAAAGGATGCTTGGTTGATGGTGCCTTAAATAATCTCCGTGTTTCTATGATTCAGTTTAATCGCCCAAGAAAAGTATATCGCAAGGATGATAAGTTCCGCCAAGGCTTAGCACATCAAGTGGATGCTAGGGAGGCTTTTGCTAGACCTCCAATGCCCAATGAAAGTCGCCGTGGTGGCAAAGGCTACGGACAAGAATTTATGCAAACACACGATCCTATTGGTTATATTCCATCTGATTTAAGTTCTTTACCCAATTCTCAATTTAGTATTCCATTCATTCCTTCAGCAAGTGGTCCTTTTACACAAGATTTGTCTCAGTCTAGTGTCTACAACCGCAAAAATAAGCGACAAATGGAAGATGGCTTCTCCAACTCACAACGTTATGTACCCGGCTCATCTACATTTGCTAACCACGCCATGAGCTGGCAACAGCCAGGTGCTTCTCAAAACCTTTACAGTAGTCAATCATCTATTGGTTTAGCACTATCTCAAAGTGATCGTTTACGTATGATGAGTGAAATGGCCAGTCAAAATAACAGTAATCTTATGAGTCAAGACAGTGTTTCCTTTAACTATGATGACTACAAATCTCAAGACGTTAATTCTTTGATGAGTCAAGACTTTGATATTCGCAGTCAAGCAAGCCAATCTTTTACTCAATTTTAAAACTTGTATTTGAAATTGAAAGAAGCCTGTTCCAAAAATGGAAAAGCTATGGAGAAAAAATATAAGAGAGAGGGGATGGAAACCCTTTTCACAACATATGTATCTTTACACCAATAAGTTTGAAATGAAGCAAAAAAGAAAGACTAAGAGAAACAAATAGATTCCTTTGTTTTATCTTTTGTTTTACCCCTCTTTTGTTAAAAATATAAATAAATTTATTCAAACTATTTGGGGAGGAAGGGTTCATTCTTCTTTATTTGTAAAGCCTTAACTAATGAATGATTTCTCTACTACATTTTTTCGCCATTTTTTTAAAGATAAAGTTTTGATTTTTGGTAAAGCTAGCAATCCCTCTTAAATTGATTTTTTAATGATATGGTTTAAATAATGTCATTGATTAAAGAAGAAGATTGTTATTCAAATTGCAAATATAAATAATAATTTAGAAGATGACCTTGCTCTCAAGTATTAAATTATTAAGAGAATAATAACAATATACA
>VCJB01000764.1:8305-18722 GCA_024140155.1 Backusella parvicylindrica | reverse complement strand
AGTAGGTAACAGATAAGTATGTATTTTGATGATATTCATGTTTGAGTGAAAGAATGGAAGAAAGCAAAGAAAAAGAAAGAAAAACTTTTTTCTCACTTATCTATCATTCAAAACAATTCATTCACCTTTCTCCTAAAATAATAAATCAATGAAACAAAGAAAGAACGCCAATGCGTCACCCTTACTGTATTTATTATTGATATGCAATTACTCCTTTTTGATTCATCAATAATAATAACAGATGCTATAAAAAGTATAAGAAAGAGATAAATATATATTTTGAAGAATAAACCAAAATTGAAATCATCTTCGACTGACCTATTGGTTAGTGTCAACGAGTTTATACTAATTTTGAAGTATAAATCAAACAGTAAGCTTTCATTGGGTAGATGGCAATAGAAGTTAATGTGAAATACAAAATTACAGAGTGTAGAAACATACAGCTTCTATAGTAGTGTTTGTTTATAAGCTTTTTTTCAAGCACCTCAACTTTGAATAGTAGTGAAGAAGTAATAAAGATGTAGTTATCAGCAAATAATCATAGTATTTTATTGGATACGTATTCAAACTAAATTGGAAACAATTCTTAAAGTGTGCGGTTCCTGTTGACAAAGGCATCATTGGAAACTGTAGGCTTTCATGCAACTTTTTTCACAAGAATCCCATTTCCGATTAGGCTGAGTTTCCATGTTAACTGTTGAAAATTACTTTATTTTATTGTAACCAGTTGATAAAGGATTGCTCAATATATCTTTTTAAGATTGAGGGAGCAATATCCATCCAGTGGAGGTACTGAGGAAGTGAACCTTACTGAAATGGTGCTTGATGTCCTATCTGATTGGTCGATTTGATTTAACGCATTGTGACATTTCTCTTACTTCAAGGGGACAAAACTTCTAGACATGAAGGAGCAATCATTTTCGACTTTGTGTCATTCATTTTTTGAGTACAGACGTTCAGTTTTCTCAAAGTGACAAAATTTACCGTTCTCACTGAAAAGCGTGCTCCGTTTTGAGCTGAAGCTGCTTGATGACCACATTATTTCCTTCTTTGGTCAAACCCAGTAGGGACTAAAAAGGTTAGCGGCCAAGCTTTTTTTATTTATTGTAAAACAAAAGATGCAGAAAAAAAAGTATATTGCTTTCTCTCTCTTTTCTTTTCAGCTTTTTAATATACCACAAAATGACTAATTTACCTGATTATTACACTATTTTGGATGTTTCTCCAAGAGCAAGCCATGATGAAATCCGTGAAGGTACGAATATATCGTATTATTATTAATTTAATAATAAATATATTAAAAATATAATATACATTTTTTGTTAGCCTATAAAAAACAAGCTTTGCTTAACCATCCTGATCGTCTCGGTGAACGTGCCAGTGAGGCAGAGAGAAAAGAAGCCACACGAAAGTTTCAGTTAGTAGCAGATGCTTATTATATCTTGGGCGACCGTTCTCGTCGTGAAAGTTATGATCGCTCTCGTGAAAGTCAAAGTAGATTCACATCTCAAGAGAATGCTCAACCAAATGCTTCTACAACACAAGCTAATCAGATGTTTGGTAATGTTTTTGAGGAAATACTTCGACCTGAAGGTAATATATAAAAAAAAATATGATTTTTGATATTGCTCCTCCTTACCCTTTTTTTCTAGTTGAACATCCTGGTCATGTTTGGAGAATATTAGGTATGGGAGCAGGTGCAGTCATTGGATTTATCATAGGAAACGTACCAGGTCTTGCGGTGGTAAGTCACACTATGTAGATGGTGATAGTGCTATTAAAAGTAATTAATATGATGTTATTCGTCTTAGGGTGCATTTGCAGGAAAGACGCTGGGACAAATAAGAGACAATAAAGGTGTTGCCGTGTATACTGCATTTCAAAGATTAAACTTGGATCAAAGAAGAGATATTATCACTCAGTTATTGACCAGATTTTTGGCTGGTGGTGCTTCTGGTATCATGAAATAAAATCCCTTTTTAATTGTTGTTGTTGAACAATAAAATAATAAAAATATGTTCGGAGCAGTCGTTATTATGGCAAACCGGTCTATACCCTTTTAAGTCATCAGTTTATATTGTTACTAAAGTAATAATGAATTTTTGAACGCAAATATCATTTAAACATCGTTTTTCATAAGCCGAGTTTGATTACTTGTGATTCCGGCTCTTGATCCATTTTTTTTTGATTGTTTGTTTTCAAGACATAATCCGTAATATTTTTTCCTGGAAACAATATATGATAATAAACTTGATGATTTTTTATTTATTTTTTTTCTTGTTCTTGTTCTTTTTCTTACTTTCTATTTTTTTTTGTCATTGCTGCTTTATCATCTATTTCTTAATCAATAGCATGAAGATGCAAGGTAAATCAGAGTCATCATTAAAGAGTTTACCTGTTGCACCATCAGAACAGACAACCCAGGTCAAGGATTGTTACACAGAAAGTATTTTTCAGTCAAGATTATCAAAAGTGTATAATTATCCTGATCGTTTTAAGCCCATAAGAAATGCAAGTTTTCAATCTCTAAGTACAGTAACGGATTCAAAAAGCATCAATTCAACATCTTCAATAAAGGACTTTATAGGTCGCCAAGATTCTAAAATTGGCCAGATAAACGTTTATGAACCCTTATTGGATCCTGGATTACAAAACAGTGATAATGAAAGACCGAGTGACAGCGATAGTGATGTAGAAACTACTACTGAAGAGGAGTACCAAGGTAAACAGGATTCGGTGCAATTGGCTGATAATGAGCCTGATATATCCGAGAGAGAAGAAATCCAACCCAACACCCAATCAGTGGGAAAAAATAAGGTCCCAACCAATCTCAAGACATCTGCCAGTACTCTTACCAAGGTTATCAAAAAGCAATTAACCGACGATAAATACATTGATAAGATGGCGACAACATTAAAAAAAGCCAACCTTGCCAACGTTAAACTCACTTATGATAAGTTCACGAATAAATGCTTCCTTGCAAAGACATGGCTTAAAGTAACAATCAATACAAAAACTAAGCAAGATGATTCTCGGGTTAGCATATCAATTTTTTTTAATACTTACAAAATATATACTTATCGTATAGGTTTGTTTTATAGGCAAAGCGGAAATCTGCTGATCATATACCACCAATCCGATTACTAGGATTGGAAAACAATAAAAACGCCCGCTCTCTAAAAAACTCTACTGACTATACAGGTAAAGACAGAGCATCATTACAAAGAAGTCAAACGATTAACCAATGTCATGTGATATCATTAGCTAAAGCAGATCTTATTAAAGTGACCACACCTGTTGAACCTAGCTTCAACACACCCATTTACACCAGTCAAGCTACTTCTGAAATAGACTTTTCAACACAATCATTACTTGAACCTTCTGCACTCATGAGTTCCCAGATAAAGGATATAATGGAACTTTGTGATGAATCCTTTTACGGAAACTAAAGTGCATCTCTGTTAATTTTAAAATCTACCAACTTATTTTATATATAAACATAATATTTTAATATTTCAATTGCTCGTACCCCGGTTTCTTTCTTTTCCCCCCTCCTCTTCAATTAGTTCGACTTTTTTCAAAGGAGAAAAACCAGAATATCTAAGTCTTTCAAATATCTCCAAAACAAAGACGCACTCTCTCTCTTTAATAAATAAAAGGTTTTGAAAAATAAAGTTTATTTATCAAAAAAGGAAAAACCATTTTGATTGCCTAAAAAGTTTAAGATAGTAAATAAACATCACTTGATTGGATGAGTTCTGTTATCGATACAATTGATAAAGAAGAAAAAAAAAAACTTAAGGAGAACAAAAAAAAAAATAAGCTTTCTCTCTTCAAAAAAAACATAATAATAATGGATTTTCCTTTTAGTTCAAACGAAACTAGTAGTTGGTTACTTTACATATTAACAGACTCTGCCCTACCAACTGGTGGATTTGTTGCTTCGTCTGGCCTTGAGGCAAGTCACCAAGCAGGTCTTGTTGACAATGCTTCATTACCAGCTTTTGTAAAATCGTCAACACACAACTATGCCTGCAACACCAATTGTTTTGTCCGGGCAGGTTATGAGGCCCCTGATCAGGAAGATCCAATGGCATACCTGGAAGAGTACGATGGCATCTGCGATGCCGTCATGGCTGCCAACACAGTTGCACGACGTGCTTCGTTAGCACAAGGTATGGCTATGCTAACACTGTACCTGAAATGCTTTTCAGAAAATTCGGAATATGATATACAAGTGATAAAGGGATGGAAAAAGCTAATAAGAGGAGAAAAGGTGGATGGCCATTTTGCTATATGTTTTGGATTGATTTGTAGATATTTAAATGTAGATCTAGGTAAACGTACAAACAAACAAAAAAAATATCAAAGGAGGAGTGTTTGCTTATATAGAACGTTGTTGTAGATAATACATTTCATCTCTGGCTATACTTATTCACGCGTACCATCTATTCGTCAGGAGTGAGACTGAATGTGGTTGGTCCTTATGAAGCTCAGCGTTTATTGATGCAATCGAGAAAACCAATTGAAGATATTTTAAAGGAAACAAAGCAACTAAGTGTAGATGATTGTTGTCAGACTAACCCGTTACTTGATGTGTGTCAAGGAATGCATGATAGACTTTACTCGAGATTGTTCAACAGTTAGTTTACTAATAAAGAAGGTTTTAATTTTTTATCATTGTGGCTTTTTTATTATAAAAAACAAGGTGAAAATGCGAATTTAAAAGGGAAAAAAAAGGAGGGAAAGGAAAGGGAATAGATTGAGATATACAGATATACCCGGTTTATACTGAAGAAGAAGAAAAAAAGAAAGTGATCTATACTACTCTCTTTAAGTGGGTTATAGTAACATCGAGGGGAGGGAATTTGATTTTTCTAATAGCTTTTGTACTACGAACAACTGCATTGGTATCAAAACGGACTATATCTTTTCTACGATCATGTGCCTATGAAATAAATAAAAATAAGCGTTACTTAGCTGGATCATTAAAAGAGAAATAAAAAAAATGGCATTTTCTTATTTACCTGAAACATGGCAACAATAAATTCAGCTATGGGTTTGTCGACCCAGCGACGAGCACGAATATTATGTTCGAACCAACCAAGATGACCACCATGTTGAGTAACAGCAAGGATAATGTAAGGATTGACTTTGATCTCATCCATTGGGATACACTGGGCAAGTGCAATAGGATCATCAAGTGCATTGATACATAAAAGTGGGATTCGCACCTTTTCAATCACACGTGCACAGCTGCCGTCACGATAATAATTGTTCACAGTAGAATAGTTGGACATCTTTTTGGTACATGCATCATCATATTCACGTATGGTCTTTGCAGCCAATACCTCATCAATATCAATGTCACCACGTGTCAACATAATTTCCTTGTTCCTTAAAAAGATATTTTTGAGGTTACACGCCATTCTATAAGAATAGACTTTGCGAGAAAAGAGACCTTGATCTATTCTGGTACCAGAGCTAGGATCATCATAAATGAGTAATTTAAAATATAATATATATAATAAAGGTACCTTACTTTAATAAATCATAAGGGTTGGCTATGGATACAGCCGCAATAAAAGGTGTCTTTTCCTGTTCTTCTCCCAGATACTAACAAAATAAAATAATTTTTTTTATTTTTTGATCTCGTTAATGAAATATGATTGGTTTATGTTAACTATGTCTTACCTTCACGAGAATATTAGAACCAAGGGAAAAACCAATGCCAATGAGCGGTGTCTTCTCGCCCACCTGTTTCTGTATATGCTTCAAAGCTTGTCTTAAATCATCTGTGATGGATGCATTAAACAATTGCGGTGTTTTTACACTTGTAAATCCACAACCTCTTGCGTTATAAACAACAGCTCTATAGTTAAAAGGAGGCCTTGTAATCTACATGATAAAAAAAATTAAAAATCACGGAATAAACGGGAATAGATGGAAGAACATGTGTTTGGGGAGATTATTATTTTTTGCCAAGGGAAAAAAAGAAAGACTCTTACAATTTGAAGTACACCACGAATATAATTTTCATGACTACCACCTGTTAAACCGTGTAATACAACAACGGTGGGGGTATCTTCAGGTATTTCTGTGGAGGGAATAGTCCAATCAATGGAAACTTCACCACCATCGTCGAATTCAATTATTTGTCTAGATTTTTAATGTATATTAAATGATTTGGCGAAAATAGAACGAATGTGAATGTGAGATATTCCATTATATTGGTTAAATTGAATAATTTGATTTTGTGCTACCTTTCGTAAGTTATATCATTGGTGCCTTCTGCACTATCATAGAGAGAAGCATACATGGTTTGGAGGTGTCTCGAGCGTAAGTATGATGTTGGGGTGTAGTTTGCATTTTTTCCAAACAATGATGGACATGCTTTTGTCAAGTATTCATTGAAAGGAATTGTAACATCATTTGCATAGCGAAGTGGTATTTTTACTGATTCATTATGGTGAATGATTTTAATATTTTTAGGCATCTTTACTCTATTTAAATTGGATCAAAAAAAAGTTTATGAAATGTAAGAAGGAATGGAGAGAAATGATATAAGAAAAAGAAATAAAAAAAGGAAGGAAGAAGTGGTACGATAAACAAAAAGAAAGGAAAAGAGAGAAAAAAAGAAAAAGTATCGTTTTTATACTTGAAACTTTCCTTTTCGGAGTACTTTACAGACGGTCTTAATGATGCTGACAAAAAAGAAGCCTATAAATAGCTTATCTTTATTTTACATTTTCTCCTTTCCCTTTTCTCTCTTTTTTTATTTTTTATTTTTATTAACACCTTTTTTAATATAAAAAACTTTATTTAAATTAAAAAAAGTTCAAATGCACTCAACACAACACATTAAGTGATTTATCATTATATAGAATGTAAACTGTCAAATCAAAACAAGAAAAATGATGTGTATTTATTTATAAAGGAAAAAATAGGTTAAACAAGAAATATTTTAGCTTATTTGTTTTATAAAATAATAATAATAATAATAATAATGATTTTTCTTTTATTACATTAATAATAATATTAGTCAATGCAGAATCTATGAAAAAGGTCCTATGTTTTCTTTTTCTTTTTTTTTTCTTTCTTTTTCTTTCTGGTATTTAAACAACGAAGGGCAGGGAAAGTAAAAAAAAAAATCAAGCCACAATTGCGCCACTAACTTAAAAGCGATTGTTTGGTGGATATGTGTTTTGTGGGACAGGGAAAGTTGGTGGTGAGTTCATCTGATTGTTATTTGAATCATTATGTTGTTGAGGAGGGTAATTATAGGTATTAGAATCAAAATTTTGATGTTGTTGATGTTGAGGAGGTGGGTAATTAGTAGTGGATATAGCAGCAGTAGTGACATTAGGATTTAATTGATTCATGCTATATTCCGAATAATTATTAGTTTCCTGTTCGCTCACACCCCCATTACCACCATTATTTAATAAATAATCAGTTTGATTCACACCATTAGTTGCGGTTTTTCTACGCTTTGCCAACTCCTTGCGTTTTTTCATCAACTTGAAAGAATCATAACCACAGCAGAACATCATATAAATAAATTCTGGGATATATGCAATATATGCATCAAAAAAGGCTCCAAAATAACCCTTCTTCTTTGGTGTGCCTTCCAGTATGGCCTTATCAATATTCTCTTTGGCGTTGAAGAATTTAAGCATCAGGAAACTATCAATGGTCATGGTGACACAGATGATGATCACATAAATACCATTTTTGACGGCACCTGCTGGCCATGGTACTGCACCTGGATAATCTGTACCATCTGTGCCATGGATCACATCCTTTGTCGTGAGAAGGGATAAGAGAATGTCTCCAAAATAGAAAATCACCATAATAGGACCCTTTACGCACCAAAACATGCCTACATACACGCGGTTTATATAAAGAACAGAAAAAATAAAGTAAAAAAAAACTTACCATGAGCACGAATTTTTCCTTTGACCCACTCGTTATGAAATACATCTAAATAGGTAAAAAGTGCTGTAAGGATTACAGATAGAGAAACAAAATTGACGATTGTGAGATATACATAAGCACCCGCGAAGCTGTATGCACCTTCGCAATAGCGTCCTTTAAGTGATGCAAAAATTGAGATGAAAGAATCAAGTATAGTCCTATATACATACAAAAAGAGGTAGAGAAAACAAAGAAAAAACAAAAGTTAAGTTAAGGAGAAGTGTTTTTAAAAAAATCATTTTTTTGACTTACCAGATAGGATATTGAAATACCAATATGTCTGTAATGATACGATAGTGCATGCCCCATTTTGATGGTCTAATAATAATAATGATAATAAGGCGGATTTTAAAATGATTTATATAACAGGAACCAAATGTATATTTTTAAACTTACAGATGGCGTTTGAACATAAACATGATTTTAGTATCTTTAGGCTCCTTGATATCACCTGCTTCTTTTCTAAAAGGCTCGAGACACGCTTGAAGGCATGTATAAAGGTTATATACAGCAAATGCTTCGAAAAGTGTTGCAAAAAACATGATTGTGGTCGAATAATCATATCGGAGGTAAGCAAACCATGCAAGTGTAGCATATACTGGTGGGAATAATAGTACTCTTAGCTTATGTCGCTGTAGTTCAGGGTGACTAATAAATCATCATTTATGGTTAACATTATTTTTTTCATAAAAGTAATTATTATTTCATAAATTAAAAATATATTTACTAGTAGTTCCGCAGGTGCTTCGTAACGGTGATGATGGCAACTATCCAAGTGATTGCTAAAAGCAATAAACAGGCAAGCCATCCAATAACATGCCAGTTCTGCAGCGGGTATGCTTTTACAGCTTGCCAATCCAGACCTACTTGACTATTTATTTTTTATTTTTTTTATCAAGAAAATAAACAGAGTTTAATAGCTGTTTGTTGATATATATATTATAAAAGAGAGCACATACAATAAACCAGTTTTAAGTCCTGGTGGTGTAGGGCATGTTTCGGCCTCTTCCGTTGAATTCATACTATAACAAAAGTGCTTTTTTTTTTTGACTGTATGAAGTAAAAAAGCTTATTTAAATAACAAAAAGAAAAGAAAAGGGTAAAAATCATCAAATGAGGAGAAAAAAATAAATTTATAGGATCTCCGGTCAGGTTAGCGCCAAAACGGCAAGCACCAAGTGATAATTATTGAATCCCAATCCAAAAAAAAAAAGTGACTTTTTAGTAAATAGTAGCAAAGTGTGGCGACCTCGTACAACCCTTTTCTTTTTTTTTTTGGAATATGAAAATTAAACCGGATGCGCAAAACAATCATTTGAAATTCCGTTAACAATAGTTAGATAAAAATCTGTTTTATTATATTTTATCCGCTAACAAGAAACTGATTCTATATATCTTCATCTCTTTTTCTGTTTTCTAACGAGGGTAAGTAATGATTATATGTTTAAGTTTTTCTTCATTGGATTTTTCGATTTAGCTATTTTTTTTTATCAATACGAAAAATGTTACACTGTGGCTGTAATTAACTATTGCAGTAATACGAGCGCCAAGGAGCCACTAAAAATAGCTTTTTCTACAAAAACAAAAGAAGATGGGGCCGATTGATTTACCGATGGAACCTGAAACAGATAGACAGGTACGATATAGAATAAATTCATTTTTCTTTTTACAATTGCACATCATTCACCTGCTTAATCAAAGTAAGACAAAGCAAATCAAGTACTATGAAGCTCTGTTGCTTGCTTCTTAAACTTTTACCAGACGAATTGGGTGTATTAATATATTTATGCTTCATCAGGATTATACCTAAACAATCAATTGCAATAAAATCAAATTGAATCAATTTAGACATTTATAGAATCGGATTATAAAATTGAGGTATATAGTAAGAACACATCTAATATTAATATATATTCTCCAAAATCATCCCATTAGCAGGAGAAAATGTATATCTTTTAAAGAAGGAATGAAATATCGACATGTTGAATTATCATGTACACAATAATATATTCATCATATTAAACGTTGTTCCAACCACTACCAAACCATCGTCATTTTTTTCTGTCTTTCATTTTTTTAATTATAACATGTGTAGTAAATACAGATTAACCATGTATTTGTAAGTTTGCAACGGAGATAATGTTCGTGGCACTCATCATACTATAAAATTCATTATTGCTACGATGCTTAGCATATTTGTGTTGCTTGTAAAATCCTTATACTATTGATCTAGTCTTTTTTTCCGTATTATCATTTCATTGGGAATAGTTTCCTTAATGAAGAAATATCATTTCGCAATTTTTTTTCTTTTACATTGGAAAACATATATTAGTTAATCAAACAAATATACTTTTCGCAAAAATATCGTAAGCATTTTTATGTATACGCTCAAGTGTGTACTATCACGACGGGGAAAACATTAACAGTACTAAATAGTGTA
>VCJB01000761.1:0-10870 GCA_024140155.1 Backusella parvicylindrica | reverse complement strand
TTTTTTAAAATAATAGATCATAGCGTCAAATGAGATTGATACAAGCCATTCTTATTGCAAAAAAATCAAATCTAAAGTCATATTTGGTATTTTATTTATTGACTAGTGCTGTGAAACGTAAAAGTAGAATGGTCTGTTTCATCTTGCGTTGTATTTAATTCCACTAAAATAGTATAATAACAAATAAAACAAACATCGCAAAATAATTTGTATAAACGTGTACCTCTGTTGTTTCAAAATACTTTCTCTCTTTTTATTTTCCTTTCTTTTACTTTAAATATAGAGAGAAAGAAAGAAAGAGAGATGTATTATACCTCTTCAAGCTCGTCTTTATCTACTCATTCATCAGATAGTATACAAGCTACGCAGCAGTCAAAATGGACAATAACAAGGCGGTCACCTATCAGTGTTGCCTTTCTAGTGGGACTTATATTATTCACGTAATTACATTCAAACTTTGAGAGTGATATATAATTAAAAATAAAACTAAATATATATCCTATATTTAGTGACATGTTAGTGTATGGCTCAGTTATCCCTTGTTTACCAGCTATTGTCATTCAAAAACTACATGGTACACCTAAAGACATTGGTATATTATTTGGCTGCTTTGGTAAGTGGTATATATATAATATATTTCCTTGTATATATATTTACCATCTGGTTTCTATATATTATAATAGCTTTCGGTTATTTATTAGCAACGCCTATATTTGCAATTCTTTCTGATAACTATAAAAACAGAAGATATCCTCTTATTGTAGGGAGTGGATGTATTGTGTTATCAACATTATGTTTTTCATGGGCAAATACCTACATACTACTTGCTATAGCCCGAGTATTTCAAGGAGCATCAGCTGGTGCATCATGGTAAAATGGAGTTGATTCGTAGAATAATAATATGAATTGGATATTAACTCCTTGAGATTTTACCATGACAAAAAGGACTATAGGTTTGGGTATGTTGGCTGATGTTTTCCCGGTAGATAGGTTGGGTGCAGTGATGGGCACTGTGATTTTGTCTCATACGATTGGTTTTGTGCTTGGACCAGTACTGGGCGGAGTGCTATACGATTATGGCGGAGTACACATGCCATTTTATTTGTGTGCATTGTTCGGCTTGCTTTCACTGGTGGGTACATGTTGGATAGCGGAACCTATAAATTCAGAAAGTGAAGTGCGAAGGGATAGTCAAACAACTGTCAGAGAATCAGATCAGGCAATGGACAAAAATAAATCGAGTGATGAGTCAGAGCCACTATTGCAATCGCATCAAAATAAAAAGAAGCACTATTATCAGGATTTTATAGACCTATTAAAAGACAAACGTATTTTGGCCTGTGTTTTGTGTTGTTTTGTTACATCAGCCGCTTTAGCTGGTATGGAACCTGCTCTCCCAGTGTATCTCCAGGAAAAATATCACGTTTCTACATCAGTGGTCGGAGGTAGAGTATATATATATTTGTAAATATATTATGGTTTAATTAAAAAAAAACGTGATGCTTTGTATAGTGATCTTTATTGCAATGGTTGTGCCATCCTTTCTGGGTCCTATCACGGGTCATTTATCAGACCGAGTAAGTTATTTTAAGGATCGTGTTTATCATATTACTTAATATACATTTATAGTTCAGTCGCCCGCTATTCATTGGTGCTGGCATGATCATCATGTCTATTGCATCGTTTTTAATAAGCATTCAAGTTTCTTCAATGTACTATATGATTCCAGGACTTTTGTTATTTGGCTTTTCAAATCCATTGATTCATACTCCTCTTATGCCTGAAATGGCTAGTATTGTAGATGATATTGTAAGTAAAATCATATATGATGATATCTATTTATATAATTTTATATATTAATATGGAATATAATGCAAAACAATAAAGGGAAATGAAGCCTTTGCACAAGGTATGTATATCTACAAAACTTCTATATAGATAGTAAAATATAAAACATCATGTTAACTTCATCTTCTATAATAGTTTATGCTTTGTATAACATGGCATACTCAATAGGTATTCTCGCAGGTCCTATCACTGCAGGCTCTCTCATGTCAATAGGCACTGAGCAGTTTCAAACATTGATGATTGTTTTTTCGCTTTCTATATTAGCTTGTGCACCTTTCATGTTCAACACAAATATATTCCAAAACAAAAAATAAGAAAAGGAGTGACCCTTTATTATGTTTTCATTACTAATAAAGCTATATTATTTATTACTTTCTTTTTTTTTTGTCCTGTCTTTTTCTCTTTATTTTATCCATTAATCGCCCAATTTGCTACATAAGAAAAGTTTGAAAATTCACGTTGTTCATCACCTGTTAACATGGCATTGACAGGAGTCAAGATTGGGATTTCTCTTGTAAATTCCTCATCAAAATTTGAAGTATCTGCTCTTCCATTAATGGTAGGTAGGAAGGGCGGTTTGACTTTTTTGGCCAACATATCTTCCCAATTGATTCCTGAAAAGAATGGATGGTTTTTAACATCTAATGCATCACCTTTACCTCCTCCAAGTCGTCGATCTGGATTACGCTCAAGAAGCTAGATATAATAAATCATAACCATTGAGTCGATGTTGATTTATATTTTAGTATGTATAAACTTACAGCTTCGCAAATAGAAACGGAATTTTTTGACATATTAATTGGATATAAAATGTTATCATCAAGTACTGCATCAAAGATTTCATCTTCATCTTCTCCTTTGAAAGGTGACTAAATATATACATAATGATATCATAAATATACAATTTTTCTTTCTTAAAAAAAGAAAAGAAAAGTATTTTTCCTCCTTGTTCTCAATTTTCTTACCTGACCGAGAAGCATTTCATATAACAATACACCAAAAGCCCACCAATCAACCGCACGGCCATATCTTTGTTCAAGTAAAATTTCTGGTGCCATAAACTCGGGCGTTCCGCAGAATGTATTTGTAGTGTTACTGCCATGCATATTTTCTTTACACAGACCATAATCAGTAATTTTGATATGGCCGTCTAAGCACAGCATGATATTATCCAGCTTAAGATCTCTATATATGATACCGCGTTTATGGAAGTATTCTAATGCTAATAAAACTTCACAGGCATAGAACTTGGCTCTTGCTTCCGAGAACTGTTCACGTTGGATCTGAAGCATCAAATCACCACCATTCACATACTCCATCACAAAATAGATACGTGTCTCGGTTTGAAATGTTGAATGAAGATTGACAAGGAATGGATGACGCTCTTCATTTGCTGCCAAAAAGACTCGTTTTTCAGATTGTGTACTATTCCAAAAAATGAGTAAAAAAACAGATATAATCACTTTTGGATTTATTTTGTATATACCTTTCGATTTCATCGTTATCAAGCACAAATCTTTTCTTGAGAATTTTAATTGCATAAAGTTCGTTTGTATATTTTTCTTCACCCAACATCACCTTTCCAAAATTGCCTTTACCCAAAACTGCCAGTAAATTAAAGTCATCAAGACCCACCTTCCTATTAACTTGGACGGGCGTTGTCTAATTAAGATATAAGAACCGTAAATAAATAAATTAATTAAAGTAAATAATCGAATGTCTTATACCAATTGTGATCCTGCTTTAGTCATTGGTTCAGGTAAGGTACTGCTGGTCTGGTTAAAAAGATTAGCCAAAGTATGGAAAGAAGATGTGTCGTGGGAGAAGGCCAGTGAATTATTTGATTGCGTGGGGCCCAGTTTAGGTGAGACGGGAGTTGATATCGAGACCTGAGGCGATACAAGCGTTGAAGATAGTTGCGATGATGATAAGAAAGTACTGGATGAGAATGGCTTTTGATTGTTGTCTGCAGAACTCTGAAGTAATGAATCAGAATGAAATGTTCGGCGTCTGTTATTGGCTGCTTTCATTTCGCTTAGCATTAAATTCGCTTTCTCCATTGTCATGCCACAGAAATCGGGAACAAGGTTGGCACACTTTGTATGACAAACAACTCCACATTCTTATATATACATATACATATACAAAAAATAAAGTAAAGCCATTAGATGAATTACCAATATATTTTCTATACAAAATAACCTTACCGGCACACTTTTGAGCTCCTCTGAAGCCAAGAGGCAACATAAAGCCACAGTGGCAACACCAATTGGCACCAATGATGGTCAGTGGCTCGAACCGGTGAGGAATATGATGCTTAAGTTCATCTTCATCATGTTCCTATTGTTATTACCAGCAATAAATAATGATTTCCTGTCTATAAAACTATAATTAAAAGAATTACCTGCATTCCTCTTGAAATACAACGAGTCACCACACGGGTATAACATTTTTTATGACATGCCAAGCCGCAATCTATAAATTATTGTATTTGAATGGCCTGCTTTTTTTTTAATGGTATATATGTTATCTGATTTTTACCTTCACATTGATATGTTAATTTTGCCATAAAATCACCACACAGCGCACATTTCATAATATTGTAAAATCGTTTTGCAACGAATTGATGACCATTCATTTCGTGCACTTCGCCCTTTCTTTCACGTACAGCACCGGCTCTTCCCAATTTATCCATAGGTCGTCTCTTTACATTTTCACGCACTTTTATTTATGAAAGAAAAAAAACAAAAATGTTATTAAAATACACACATATCGGAGACAATACTTAAAAAAAAACTTACCAAAATTAATATCAAGATAGATTCTACCTAATGGCTCTACATCAAACCAAGCTGCCACACTTTCTGATTGATTGCTTTTTTTTTGACCTCCAGCACTCATCGTATTCATTTTCTCCAACACATGCGCTCCATGATCCTGCTGAGCAACTTCCGCAGGAACCCAGTCAGAAAGTTCGAGCTTCTGTTTGCGTTGATTCTCGGTAATATCTGAGATTTTTAACCAGAGCAAACCGATAGGTAACGTCTTGTCGCCTGATTGGTCATAGATCAACAATTCGACTTCAGTAGCCTTGTCAACATGCATCTCAAAGCTATCTGTCCACTTGTCGTTTTTAGACAGACGAGTACGGTATTGGATATTGCCATCAATCTTGACCATCACAGCTGTATGCGGATCACGAAACATCCGCGTGGGTGCATGGGCTAGCTCGTGTGCTTCCATAATTTTGAGTTGTAATTTACCTGTCACGGGTCGGCGTGCACCAGGAAGTCCTCGAACGGGTCGCGTTACTTGTTCATCTCCCTGTTCTTGGGTAGGAAGAATGGGTTTTTCGATAGCAGCCATTTCTTGTTCCGTTTCTTCTTCTGTCACATCTTCTTCTTCTTCTTCTTCACCCAAATATAAATTTTTATATTTTCGGACAGCCGAGTTTAAAAGTGACATTTTCTCTTTAGATTCTGATTGTTTCTCATGAAGCTCAAGCTTTCTTCGACGATCAGAAGCAGTTGACGAGTTCTCCAAAATATGCTGTAAGTTTCTAATGCCTTCCTGTACTTTTTTCTCCACATCCACCTTGTATTCCAACTCGTGAAGCTTTAAAGATACTTTGGCTCTATTAATAGGTGTATCCGCCTCCAAAAGATCTGTTTTGAATACCCTTTTCTTTTAGTAAAATATACAGTTTCAGAATAATAATAATAATGCTATAAAATGTGTATTTACCCAAATTGGTATATTTTCTTCTCAAATCCTCTTCTTCTGAATCTTCTATAGGAAAGTGCAAAGAACTTCTTGGTGAGGGAGCAATAAACTGCTGCTGCTGTTGCTGTGGTAGCAGCAGTGCAAGTGGTTCATTATTGTCGGATTCAGTAGCAATACTACTATTGCTGTTGTTTAGTATAAAGGAAGCTCTATTTCCTTTTGTTTGGAGCCTCTTTAGCTCTTCAGTGAAATAGTCAATATAACGTTGAGATTCTCTTATTTGTGTATCGCACTGAAGTTGTGCATTCCGATCCTTTAATATTTGTCGAAGTTCAATTGCTTTCTTCTTCAAGTGTGTGTTTTGATCTATTTTGGATTGAACTTCTTTGATTCGAGATTCGATTTCCTTTTGTTAAAAAGCAATTAGGTTTAATCTTTCGCGTAATTTGCTCTAATGTTATTAAATCTTACCTCCATTTGTACCACTGCCTTTTTTTATAATATTTTATATTATTATTATTATTAATTTATTCTACTATTGCTATCAATAATAATAACAATGATAATAATACAGTCAACAGCAAAAGAGATAGAAAGATAACGATAAACAGATAACACTAAAAAAAAAACTAAAAAAGAAAGAAAAAGAAAAACAAAAAAGAGAAACTGAAATAAAAGTGGTATTTCCAAATGCGGATTTACATGAGGAGCGGATGCTTTTTATTGTTATTTTTTTTTCTTAAAAAAAATGAGCTTCTTCAGTTTTCAAACAATGTCCTTTTTTTTTTTCCCTTATTAAACATGGATTTTTTACTTCTCTCTTGCTAATAAGAATGAATGTTATTATGATAATTCGTGATATCAATGGGAAAGGTGTGTGTTTGTTTATTATTTTTAAAAGTAAGTTTAGTATTTTTTTTCATAATAATTTATTTTATGCAAGGATTGCTGTCACATTTGCATCACAAACACGCTCTCTAATTACGATAACCTTCCTGTAGATGCGTGCATGCTTAAATAAATAAATGAATAAAATACAATACCAAAGTTTTACCAATGCAGAACCCATAGCCAATCAAATCATTTGTAATTTTATGAATATATTTCTTTTTTCATACTATTTCCATCGTCTTATTGTAGTGTACAATTCTCAAACATTAATATTAAAGTTTAAATATAGACTGGGGTAATAATATCTAGCACCCTTTATCATTAGAATCATTTCCTTGATTTTAATTGTGATTTTAGTGGTTTATACCCCTCTTTCTCTCCTCTCACTTAAAAGACTACTTATAAACCCTTATTTTTAGTGAATGAAAAAGGAGTTGGCTGTTTCTGATACTTACTATATATGTTACCATCACGTGGGTTGCTTTATATATGCTTTGGAAGAAATGTTGAACCAAAGAAACATCGAATAGAAAAAAATAATGTTTATTAATAGCATCCTTCCTTTTCATGTTGTATAATAGTGTGTGTGTGTCTTTCTTAAACAACAATAGTATATATTTGATGATAAACTAACTCATAAACTAGTTCTTGTAACTTTTAAACGAACTGACATCTTAGTTTACCTTTTCTTATATGGGTATAATTAACAATGATGAATCGAAAGTCTCGTATATGCACCAACTTGTTGTAAGAAAACCAGCTGATTTGATATGTATTGATCCTTATAGATGATATTAATGACGAATGCCAAGTACATGGGTTAGCTAGAATGCTTTAGTTAATGCATAGTAGTGCTTCGTCAATCTTAAAAAAGGGAAGTTTGTCAACAGTCTCATTCACTGTTGATATTAAAATACAAATACTTGTAGTCATTGCTCACATGTCATGACTTTTTCTTTTTTGCTTCGGTGCTCGTACTATGTATAGAAAGCTTTCAAAGATAAAGTGCCATTCTTTATTAAACATAGAAAAAAAAAATTCAAACAAAAATAATATATGTATATATATTTATTACACCTTGCGTTCAACATAGCTTTGAATCATACCAGCAGCAGATGCCTCGTATTCCTTCAACACAACAGTATCATTTTCAATAAATGTATTTGCCTGAACAAAAGATTTACGAGGCTGTTTGGAGCGAATGACTGTATCGCGTATAGATGTCCAATCATCTGGAACGGAAGTGATATCTGCATATAACTTGGTGCCATTTACCTCATCACCTGTTGCCTTGTAAATTTGAAGCTTGGTTAAGAACTCTGAAACGGCAGGTGCTCCAACAGATCGAATCTTGGACTTATCTAAATGGATCTCTAGAGTCTCCTGTCCATCCTTAGTTATGCAAGGCTTAAATTGTAAAAAGTCTTGGCCTGCTTCCAACATTGTTTTCATGATAGCGTAACGTGCCTGCATGTGACTTTGGCCCCACTAATGAAAACCCCATATATTGTTTTTTTTTTTCTTCTTAGTTACCAAACTTTCACTATTTTTCTTTTTTTTTTTAAAAAAAAAAACTACTCTTTGTATATTACCTTCTTAGCATCAGGATTATAGAATTCGAGAGATGTGAGACCAGCTCTTGCCATATTCAAATACATAATATACAAGATATTCTCAGCCTCTTCACCTTCATATTCAAAAATCTTCAAAATATCAGTATGAGGTGACAAAGAAAGAGCAATGCATTCAGCACGACATTCTTCATAGCTGGAGGCGATGCTCTTAAACACAGAGTTGAAGTTCTGGCCGGGTTTGTACCAGGTGGAGATTGGCTCATTGGTGAGGGGATTAATAAGGGTCTTTTGATCAAAGTTCAACTTTCCTTCCTCGTCCTCTGAAAAGAGCTTACCAGTGCCATGACCTAATTCATGAGTACCCACCTGTACCTCAAAAGAAGGATTTCGATACTTTCTGTAAAGCTCAAGGTCTTGTTCACGAACAAATGGATATTTTTCGTTAGGAGATTGAGCAGAAATCACATTACCAAGAGACACATTTTTGGAACCGTATATCTGAGTAATTTCGCTATAGTTTGGAATATTGATACCAGCGGGTACACCTGCAGTAGCAAATGCAAGCACCTCCAATGATGTAAAATCGGGCTTGTTTAGTGTCTCGCGCTCAAACTCGGATGTCCAGGGTAAACGCGAAACAAACAAAGGAGCATTGTCAACCAAACGATTGAATTTGAGAGTCTGTTCCTTATTTACCATAGATACAAAACCCTCCCATTCTGCGCGTACACCTTGGGGATCACGATATGTTTCGATAAAACCGATATTTGTCTCCACCTGAGGGCTCAAATCCTTAAGCCACAATCTCTGAGAATCCATATGTGCGTCAATTGAGCCATTTTCAAAAGATAAATAATAGGCTTCCAACATTTCTTTTTGTGTCTGGTTGGCAGTAAAAGGTGTTGCGGCACGGATGGCTTCAGCAACCTTTTTCATGTATGGTGCAAAGTCGTTATAGCGCACCTCCACGGATGATCCGTTTTCCAATGTATATGTCTTGGCTTCCACTTTCTCTTCTGCAGCTGCAACCAAGAGTTTGAAATTGCCTGAGTCCTCTTTAAAAAGTCTTGTGTTGAGTGGACTGATCTTTTCCTTTTCAAGAAATTCCTGAACAAGCTTAATATCGTCCTTTGTAATGTTCTTTGAGTAATAACCAGATTGGTGACCATCGTCAGGGAAACCAATCAAGTTGTAAGCAACAGGGTTTACGCTATATATTTCTTGTATAGACTCTTCATACAGTTTTACGGCTTTTGCTGATCCAGCATTCTTTACAATCTTCTCAAAGTCTTGTTGTGACAAACGTGGAATGAACTTTTCATCACCAAAAGATTTGTAATTGCTTAGATTACCAAGGAATTGGGCGCAGTACTGAACGAACTGTTCAAAAACCTCTTCTGACACCTGACTAAAATGTGTATACGTAATACGTATTATTATAAATTTATCATAATGCAAAATATTATATATGTATCATTAAGAGTTATTGTTACCTTGCTTGGAATAAACTTTCTATCTGAACCATTTCACTTTGCTTGTTTGTGAATAACGTCAAGATAAGCTCATAAATAGAAAGTGCGCAAGGATTTGTTTGAGCAACAATGATACGCGTACCTTCAAATGATGCGCGCGACATAAAGTGAGCATATTTCTTTTCATTATCTGAAAGTGTATCAAAAAAAGTCTTGGCTTCAAGGCATGAAAAAGGTGAATTCTCGTCTGCGAAATAATGACTTGAGTCAGCCATAGTATAAAACAAGTAGGATGGGATAGATACAATAAAAGAAAGAAGGTAAAAGGAAAAAAAAAAAGAACACTTTTTTTTTGTATATTTTGATTTTACTGTACGAAAATCTGATTGGTTCTATCTTGTTTTTTTTTGAAGCTTGCATCACATTTTTGTTTTTATAAAAGGAAATACTTTCCTCTTACAAACCCCAAAGCCTTTTTGGCATATATCGCTATTTAAGGCTAAGAACTTAAACTGAGCATCTATGCATTCATGAATTGATTTTCGACTGGAGCCTTTTGTATAATTGTACTTTTACTGTTGGTGTTAAGTTGGTGGAGTATGTATTATACAAGTACTTTTTATTATAAATGCAAATATTGACAAATTGCTTTGAGACCAACAATAAAGTAAACACTCTTTTCTTAAAAAAGATAACGAAAATAATTTATTGAAAAGGTGTGCTTTTATCTCTATTTTTATATTCTACAATCATCTTTTAAAGTGTTTCATATAAAAGTCGCTGTTCAACTGGGGGGGTTTTTTTTTTCAAATAATATTCGAATAGAATGAGTGGAATATCAAACATCGGAACTTCTATCATTATTTTCTGGTACAGGTTCGTTTTTAACAATTCTGGAGTTTCTGAGTGAATTTTTCGAACATAATATGCGTATATATCAGGTAACTTCTTACACACCTACAGATTTTTTTCAGTTTTAGTAACTCAGCCTAATTCAATTCAAGTTTAAAATAACTTACTGTAAATATCTTAACCTCCCAAAGGAGGAACCCTCGTTGATTGAGGTGATTCTGAAATAAATTGGACTGGTCGTCCACGTTTGTTCCATATGGTGATCGCGATGTAGAGCATGTGTTTTTCAATAAAATGAGAAAAGTTTTCAAATTAATGAGAAAAGTTTGAAAATAAAATGAGAAAAGTTCTCGAATTAATGAGAAAAGTTTGAAGATAAAATGAGAATACAAATAGGGGAATGAAATTGACCAAGGAATTGAGCCTGTATTACTTCTTGGTGAATAGTAATACGGAACAACCTTATCAGAAGGCCAATACGCCAAGCTTCCACTTATTAGATGAGCAATA
>VCJB01000747.1:4987-15421 GCA_024140155.1 Backusella parvicylindrica | reverse complement strand
TTTTTTTTTTTTTTTTTTTTTTTTTTTTTTTTGCCTCATGTTTACAAATTAATTAGCTAGTGATTGATGTCTTAGTTACAGGTTGTAAATGTATAAGCCATCAAGAAGATATGGCAGCAGCTTTTTACTTATTTATGTACAAGCAACTATCAAAAAAAGTAAGCTTAGTATTATACATAACAGGGTTTCAAAACTATTAACAAAAGAAAACAACTAGAGTCGAGCAACAAGTTTTCGTCCTGCACAATTTGATACCTGTATTAACTATCTATTAAACGGCTTAGATATGGAAGATAGTAATAAAGTGGATTTATTACGTGCATTAAGTGCACTTGTATTTGAAAACAGTAACATGTATCGCAATACAGTCATCGCGCGTTTATCAAAGACACTATTAAAACTGGCGGATAAATCAAAAGTCAGTTCTTTACAAATAAGGCGAATGGCAATCAATTGTATTGGAAACACGTGTGCAGGTGCGGGTACAAAGTTACAGCCTTATTATGCAAGCTTCTATGAATGCTTACTCTCAAACGTATGTACCGTCAGTCATAGCAATCATGGGACCATCATGGTGACCTCGAATATGTTGGATTTTGCCGATACTGCTATTCGTAAAGTAGCAAGCTCGACTTTGCGTGCACTCCAGTTTTTATTAGCCCAAGATAAAACACTCATCACCAATCCACTTTGTGATATTATTGATATTATACACTCCTTTGTCTTTATGAATGTATCTGTCAGAGCGTATCAATCAACCAACCTTAACCTTCCTCCAGCCTCTTCTCCTTCAGCGACGATGACAAGACGTAATAGACTCTCTTCTCAACCAATCACCCAACCACTTGCGCAGACAGCAACTCCTTTTTCATGGCGATCACAAAAATCGATCGGTTTGGTTAGTTCAGATTCTGAATTATCGGATTCTCCTCATTCAGATGTTGCTTCACCTCGAAGACAGAGAGACGATGCAAAGATAAGAATTAACGCATTACTTTGTTTATCAGCTATTGCAAATGTAAAAATTGCCTATTGTATATATGTTTTATATCTGTTTTTTTTTTAACGTATATCATTTTTTTTAGACATCCCCGAAAGCACTTTATCCTCAGTGGCAAAAGTTCTTACCTGATACATTTTCCATCTTTTTATCAAATCATGGATTGGAAGAAAATCAATTACACCCAACATTACGTTCTGACAATCAACCGTTATCATTGTTTACCATTTTATTATACGATCCAGCCGTCACTGTACGCTCAGCAGTGTGTCATACGCTAGCTGCTATTTTGAATGATTCCAAGCCGTATTTAAATTTAGCATTGGAAAGGTATGTTAATATGGAATAAATGGGAGACACATATCCTAACTTTTTAGGATTATATATATATAAATAGCAGTAAAAAATCGAAGTCATCTTTTACTTCATTTTCAGAGAATTTGGGATCCATATTGCATGATATCCATAAGGGTTTAATATACGCACTACAAAAGGAGCAAGTGAATATGGTGCTGGTTGCTTTACTTCAGGTAATGATAACACTTGTAGAGAATTGTAATTATGAAAGATTATCAAGTGAACATATACCAAACGTGTACAATGCCTTAATACCACACTGGAAAAACAAAGGTTAGTTAATTTTTATAGTATAATTTACCATGATTTAATCTATTATATCTATATAGATCTTCATACATCCGTGCTAAAAGTATTAAACGCCATTTTCAGTATACCGAAACAAACATCATTAAACCAATTATGCACATCTGATGAATTCATCAGTATATTGATACAAGCAACGACAAACGATAATGATGAAGCAGTTGAAGTAGAAGGATGGAAATTAGCTGCAGCCACCACAAAATCTTATTTTACACAGGCGATGCCCTTTATTTGGGACAAATTAGATGAAAACTTTGAAAAGAGAATAATGGAGAACGGTAATAAAAAGTGTATTGATGCTACTTTGCGGTTTGCAGAAGCATATGCAATTATGATTCAGCAACAATTGCAGCAGGATGAGGAGGAAAAGAAAAAGGGCGAAGAGTTGGAAAATGTAATATATTCTATTATATAAAAGAAGGAATGATGTTTAACATTGTTTCATTGAATTACATATAGTACAATGAGTGGTGGATGAATATGATTGGGAAGTATCTTCAAACTGCATCAAACCATTCATTATCAAGTGTGAAAGCAGTTGCTTGTGATTGTTTTGCCAGTATGTCAAAAAGGGTTTTTGAATCATTACATGTAAGTTTTATAGATTGAAGAAGAAAGAAAAGAAAAATTATAAAGTGAAGTGTACATGTAGTATCGATATCAAAGACTGGCAGTTACACTCTTGTTTGGACTGGTGTCTGATACAGATCCAAATGTACGAGCAGCTGCATGTAGAGGACTTGGTGCTTTTGTATTATTTCCTTCATTAAGAGAGGTAAAATTATATATATGATTATTATCATTGGTTGAACAAAAATAAATAATAATACCAAAAAAAAAGGATCCAATGTTTGTTTCCAATATGACTAAATCAGTCCTGACACAATCATTGGATAAACCCATTGTAGTCAGAGTAAGAAGCAGTTGGGCAATTGGTAATTTATGCGATGCTCTCGTACTTGAAAGGTAGGATAAAAAGCAAGTATAAACTTAAACGAAGAAAACAATTGACTTATCTAATCATTTCTTTATTATTAGTGAAAAAGAAGAGTTTAATTTGAGAGAATATATATCTACCTCTGAATGGATAGAAGTGTTAAACATTACCACAACTGGCGCATTAGATAATGATAAGGTAAGTGATATATAGTTATTAAATGCATAAAACACAAACAAGGAATATTTAATAGCAATTCTATTTTAGTTGAGGTCTAATTCTGTACGCGCCATTGGTAGTCTTTTATGTATTACCCCGAAAGAGTATTTTGATAACACTCGTATTATGTCACTGATTAAAAATGCAGTATATGGTCTTATTAAAAACGTTGAGACTGGACCATTAAAAGTAAGGAAATAATATTTTTAAAAATATATATTTATTATTAACAATGATGTAGACTCGCTGGAACGCCTGTCATGCAACTAGCAATGCACTTTCAAATCCACATTTCCCTATTGGTTATATGGAAGAAGGAGGAATTTATCCATGGACACACACCGTTTATCAAGCTTTGTGTCAATCTTTAATTCATTGTAAGAACTTTAAAGTGAGAATTAATGCTTGCTTAGCTATTAGTACACCTAAAAGAGAAGATCAATATGGGGATAAGAAACAATTACATACCATCGTAAAGAGTATTATAGATGCTTGGGATACTTGCCAGGAAAATACAGATTATAAAGAATTGAAATATAAACAACAACTTGAACATCAGGTATTTATTATGATAATAACCTAAATGCGCATAATAATAACGTGATTATTAGATTATAGAATCATTAAAGCACTTTTGTGATTGGATACCATCTACGTTGAAAGAAAAGGTTGATCAAATACTTGATGTGAAGAAATAGTTACACTCATAATAAAAGATGTGGTAAACTAAATAATAAAGCAAAAGAGATAAAATGGTGTGATATACAAATATGCCTACTACTGTCTATATTCTAAAGTTTTTTTATTTATTTTTTTAATTGGCACTGGCTGCGATTGCATTCTGTGATATTGATGAAATCATCTTGTTGCCAATGGCTGTACTTGTTGCAAACTGGGCTCTATAAAAATCGGCAGTTTCTTCAAAACGCCTCTGATAACCTTCCATATTTCCTAATGCAACTGTTTCAGCCCAACCTCTTGCAGATGTTACAAATTCCATATCATCTGGTCTTGTTTCTTTGCGCTTAAATGCAGAAACAATGGTATCTTCTAAAAGATCAGGATGGCGGAACAAATATTCGGTGATTCCCCTAAAAAAAAATGCGTTTATTATTGGTGATGATGTGTATAAAAAGTATAAAAAACTTACATCCAAATTCTAAATACTGGTGTTTGGCAAACCATATGTTCGTAAGGATTAATACCAAGTGCATACCATGAATCCACAATAGCCAATAATGAAAGATGTGAATTTGGCAACTTATTTTCTTTTGGTATCTTTGAAAGTGAATATTTATCCAATACGCTATCGTCTAATAAAATGGGAACATGGTCCTGCTGAAGTCCTCCAAATACAAAATCGCCTGCCTTTTTTATACGTGTACGGAATTCTTCTTCTCGTTCCTGTAATAAAAGCTTAAATAGGTCTGCAACAGATTTGGCATATTGTGCGATTTGGATTTTGGCAATCGGATTCATAATTGCCAGTCCAGCATATACGTGCCATTTGTTACTGTAAATACGCATTGCAATATTGATTTTGACGTTTTCGATACCACCATTAAATTGAGGCAATAGCCACTACAATTAAGACGAAGTGTTAGCCATATGTGGCGTAAATGGTTTTCAAGTAATGCTTACAGGGTATTGATTGTTTGCTTTCCATGCACTTCCCATTGTAAGAAAAGCGGCATGGGTAACTGCTTGTGTATCAGCAGTAATTTTATCATGCTCATCGGCACTTAATAATGTCATTTTGGATTCAAAACAGGATAAAATACGAAGTGATAAATCAAGCTTTTCTTGTGTTCCTCGGTGCTTAATGACAATGAGAGGTTGTCCTTTAGGATCAACACCTGGTCCGTGCATAGAATGACAACAGATAATATGGACATCTTCGGGTAAATACTTTTCTAACGCCTCTACTTCAGGCTTCTTAACAGAAGTCTATTATGAGATTATATTAGTTGCTGTATCGAAATGATATGTAAGTGAGAACAAAAGGCTACATACTTGACCCCCAACGATAGCACCAATTTTTGTTGCTTTATTAAATGAAGGCCATAATATATATTAGTAGAAAGGTTGTGTTCGTTTTTCTTTTTTTCTTACCAGGACCATATTGTTTAACAACTGCGTCAATATATTCTGCTTCAACAGCATACATGATCCAATCACAGCGTCTTGAAATATGATAACCGTCTGGAACAACTTTAATATTGGTACCTGATAATACAGTACAAATTCCGTAATTAATAAAAGTCAAATGTTGTAATATGTATTGAAATTTGCCAACCTTCAAAATCTTTTTTTAATTGCTCGTATTTTTCAGGCAAATCGCATACATAGACACTATAACAAAAAAAATTAGAGAAAGAAAAAAGATTATATAATATAAATCCACATACTTTTTCCATCCAGCTTTAGAAAAGGTTTTGGCATAGAAGCGTCCCATTCCACCAGCACCAATGATTCCAATTTCTATAGTATCTTTTTCACACATTTTAGTTAAAGTAGTAAGCGACGATAGAAAAGAAGAAAAAAGAAGTGTGAAATCCCATTTCTCTTTTATATATGCTTTTAAACTCAGTGATAATAGATGGTTGTACAATATGAAGGATTTTGACTCCATTTTCTTTTAACCTATTATGATTGACAACTTTTGTTGTTATGAACACAACGCAAGCAGACTCCATTCCAGCTATTACATTAAACAATAGTTTCCAATCATTTGTTTTCTAGATTTATGAAAGAAAATAAAGGAAAGAGAAAAAGAAGAGCATATCGTTAAGAATATAAAACGGTAAACGAGATAGAATAAGGTGTTAAACCCGGATCACCATGTGGGAACGTAAGAAAACGTTAAAAAAAAATAGATTATTTTGCCTTTCCCCTATCATGCAGGAATTGAAAATAAAATTCGCTAAAAAAAGGCAAATTCACATTTGCTTTCATGCTTTCATGCTTTCATACCCCCCCTTTTTTTTTTCACTTCCATATTACATTGGATTTTATGTAATACAATAATTTGCGTTTGAAATTCAAAATCTTTACTGTTTTCTACTCAAGAAATTGACAAATTATCAATAAAAAAGGGTGATTATATTGCAATTAATTGAGAAAAATACCAATAGTCCTTCATCTAAAAGACAAATAACCCATACAAACAGTGCTCGTTTGTGGATGGCTCACGTTTAATTCAAAACGGAGGTTTAAACTTGAGCCATCCTTTAAGATGTTGATTTACCAATTAAACAAGAGCAGTCTCGAAAAAAAAAGAAGGCTAACTGGTACAATGTTCATCTTGAGATGAAGAACTTAAAAAAAAGAGTATGAATATTGAACTTTCTCCCGCATGATCTGTCCAAAACCCAGATTTAAATCTTATTGAGAATATTTGGGCAGAAACGGAAAGAGGTTTGGGAAAACTTACTAAAGAGGTTAAAAGTAATGAAGATCTTGAGCGTGAGTCTAAAAGAATTTGTGATGAATTGAGTATTGAATATACTACTGCACTTGTCCAAAGCATACCTGTTCGCCGCAAGACTACTGTTACTAATGATGGTCATACAACATCATAGTACACGTACTTTTTTATTATTATTATCTAAAAATAAATATAGAATTTAAAAGTCATATAATCAACAATGGGTGGTTATGTTATTATTATTGATAAAAACAAAAGGAATAATTGTATATCATAACGAAAAGGAAAAAAAAATATATAAATACAGCAAGAGTGATACATTTGTTTGTCTATCGGCGTTATTTGATTAATGATTCACCTTTGACTGTAACGAAAAAAATATTTAAGTGGATAATGATAAACTTTAATATATAAGCTTGCTGATTACAGAATGTAATATGAAATGTTGAAATTACTTTAATGTAAATATATCAATATCTAGTCTCTACTATACCAGCAAAATCCAACAAGTAACATAGTACCAATTCCTGTTGAATTACTGTATTGCATTAGTTCTTTTAATTGTACCTCCACCAAACAAATTCGTCAATGCCTCGCAAAAAGGCAACAATAGGAAATAAAGTATGATATAGACCAGCATTATGGTTTCTATTGGGTAAAACTTGGGGTACCAACTTCGGTGAGATAATACAAGAGTGGATTGCTAAATATTTCGAAGAAAGATTTATTGTACAACTTACATGTTTGGTCGTTTATTGATAAACTTTTTGATGATATGCCATCTTTAGAAGTAATAGGCAAGTTATAAAAGTATTTGCTAGATATTTATAAACTTAACCTTATCATTTCCTTATAGAAGCCAGCCTTCTAGTATAACCAGTACAAATAGAAATAATTCAAATGGACTTATCAGATCAGTATCACCAATGGAAAGAAAAAATATTGGGTATAAATGCGATTTCTTAATTCGAGATACTGCTTCAGAACACGAAGAGAAACTGGAATACGAAGTTGGTGAAACAGGTAGTCGCTATCAACAAAAAGGAACAAAATTAATGAAAGAAGGAATCTCTCAAAATACCCAAGGCTCTAAAGGATATGTTGGGTAATTTAATCAAAAGGGTTTTATAGGAATAAAGACCTTTGGAGTTGTTCATTCAGGGTTAGCTATGTAATGGATCACCGCTGACCGACTACGTCAGTATATTACAAGAATATCACGGGAGAAAAAGTTAAGAATCACCTTCTAGATAACATAGAAGTCCTTCCAATTCTTGTTCAAGTCTGGCAATTAAAGCAATAAATATTAAAAGTTAATTATCATGTAGTTATCTTTGATGAATAAAAAACTTTGCTAGTACAAAACTGTTTACTTTTTAAACAACTACTGGATGATTATAAACATGTCCCTTCTATATTTATATATAATGATCGGCCTTTATTATTTATTCAAATAGGTTTTTATGTAATTTATATTTATAATGTATATTTATAATTTATTTTTTAAGATCTAAAATCGAATACCAAATTGGGATGATAAGTGTGATATTTTTTGTGAGCTAAAGCTAGGTAGACTTGTTTTTTTAGGTCGCTCCATGTATACTTGGGTATTTGATTTGGATAACTTTGGTGAAGGTGAATAGTAATTTTCTGTACTCATTAAAGTAGATGACTTGGATGAAGCAACTCGTCTAGAGGTTGTTGGTGTTCTGCTAAAATTGGTTTGGCCGAAGCTACCTTGACTGAACTCGTCTTGTGAACGGACGTAATGTGGATGCATGTAGGGTGAATCAGTAATGGGTAAATCCATTTTCTGTGGTATCTGTTGTTGTTGCTGTTGTACTTTTTTAGCATTAATCATTACTCTTAAAGCACGTATTTGTAACGCAATACGCCCTGTTAAAGCTGCTGTTTCATAAACCAGACTTGCAGTTGATATAGACAATATTTGATGTAACGCATGTGTTGCCAGCTCTGCCAAACGAGGAATATGATAAATATCAGAAATAATAAGCAACCTAGATAAAACACTGGGCTTATGCTGTTGTTCCGTCATTAAATGGTCTGAGTAAATAAACTGTAGAAATGCCAAAGTAACAGGGTAGTTTTCTGGAAACAGTAACTGTCTATGTCCAAATGTGGGCTTTCTTTTTTCCTCTAATAACTGTTCAAAATGAGTCCAGCGTTGTTTGATGACACTAGAATTGGCTGGAATTGATCTGTTGTCGTTCGTAATAATTTCAATATCAGACATGCTAGGTTCATTAAGCATACTTAATCCAAGTTCCTGGGCAGTCGCCGTGCATGTTTCTTCAGGTGATGCGTATATTCCAAATGCTTCCAGATCTACCGAGAACATATGTGTAAAGTTGACTTGGCGATGATTGTAGTCCTCCAACAAATCCCTTGATTTATCTCCAAATACCAAAAACTTTTGTTTCTCTTCATAAAGCAACCCGCGATTCCATGAACCACGCGTTAGAACAGAACCTGTTTCGACTCGTGACCACACCAAGTTGGACAGGTTCAATGACCATAAGTGAAAGGAGCGATGCGAAGGTGTCAAATAGGTACCTGCTAAAATAAGGTGATTACCCAGGATATCTCCTGAAGGGAAGCGCAAGCCAGGTGGAAGTGTGTTACCCGACATTTCTGGTGAGACGTCCTTTACACTTCCTGTGGTCAATGGATAAAATACTTGAAGATCACGTGTAACGTCAGTAAAGTTATAATTGGAATAGACGCACAGAGCCAAATCTTCTTTTGACTTTTCCCAGAATGGTTGTTGTGTTATCGATTTCGTGTCAGCTTTTGAAGGACAGAAAGCCACGGATCTATAAGCACCATATTGCTGTGATAATTGACCCATGTTTGTCCAAGTGGACATGGTGAAATCAAATACGTTGATTTCATTGATATACTGATTTGACATATCCTGCCCTCCCATCACAATTAGCTTATCTCCTTCGCAGACTGCCAAATGAGCATAACGAGGCTGAGGTCGATGCATGCTGGTATATACTTCAGGGAATTCCCATTTTTTTTTCTCCAAATCAAACAAACATATATCACCCAGTGCACAAAGACCCTGTGAAGCATTTTGTGAACTCATACCACCAAATATCACCAAATAACCGCCATTCAAATTGCAAGAGTGAAAATAGCGCTCGCGAGGTGCATTATTTGAATCAAACATTGTCCATTCCAAGGTCACTAGATCAAGTATATACAGCTGGTTGGTGACTTGCCTCGAAGAAACGAGACGTCCTCCAAAAACATACATCTTATTATCAACAATGATGGTAGAGGCTCCTACTAAAGGCGGTGGGACATCCCCTGTTGTGACTTGAACGCTTGTTGTGAGATCTGCTATTGATTGAGTTCCTGCTGGCATGACTTTATTTTTTTGTTAATGAGATGAAATGAAATGTAATGAAGTAAAGCGAAAGTAAAATGAAAGAGATGAAAGAATGAATACACAAAAGAGAAAGAAAGACTTGTAATAATTATGGAAATGAATATGACAATTATAATTATTATTATTAAAGTAATAATATTGAATGCCGTGCGTACTACAAAAGATGTTTTCATTGTATGTGTCACAACCATTGGCAAGTAACAATAAAAATAGACAAAATATATATGATTTTCAAATATAACACCCATTATATGCTGGTTAAAGACTAGTGTTTTAGTTATTTAGTGTAATGTTAACTCACAGACCTTCATTAGAGATATACTTTCTTTGGTTATTCTGTAAACACAAAGCTCAAAGACCATTCTCAGATTCTTTTTATTTGAAAATATAAGTCAAGGAATACAAGACTAAAGTTTGTTTGTAGCATCTTTAATTAAAAAACCGCACTACTATATTTTTGTATCACAATACGAAGCTTTTTTATTTAATATGTATATTTAAGACTATCTTATTTAATAAAAGTAGAGGTTTCAATGAGTAGTATGTGATCTAAGTTATAATACATATCTAAAACATCTTAGAAAGTAGTAATGCTCAACGTATATCATTGTTTCTGACTCTAGTTATTATTTCACAAGTGATGCCATTATTACAAAGCTTAAGCATTAACCTCTTTAGTGATAGTATTTATGCCTTTCTTGTTTTAATCTATTTTTTTTCATGTTATTATACTCTTTCTGTTCAATTGTATTTATTGTAAACACAATGCT
>VCJB01000722.1:0-10552 GCA_024140155.1 Backusella parvicylindrica | reverse complement strand
AAAAAAAAAAAATAGCAATTAAAAAAAATGAAAATGAAAGGTAAAGCTAGATCACTAAATACTTTTCTTGTTTATTTTTTATAATTAAAAAATATTAGTGATGTCATGGATCAATGGTTATGTATATCTTATTGGTTTGGTTACTGCAAATATTACTTTGGCTTATACCAGTGCTGATTTCATTTTTGGTATTTCAAACACATTGAATATAACCCAAGTTACATCTCAAGGTGCTTATGTTGGTCTTTATTGTGGTCTCGTTATCTTGGCTACACTCTATAACATGTTGGGTATGAAATTTAGCGGCTATATGAATAAGTTCATGGTTTTTTGGTGTCTTATTGGTAGTATCATCATCATTTGTACTTGTCCAGGTGAGTTTTATTATAACAACAAGAGAGATTGAGAAAAAAGAAGAAACAATCATATCGGTTATGATGGTTCTTGAATTACTAAATATAAATTTAATAGCCATGGCACCTAGCCATCAATCTGCTAAATGGGTATTTACTGAGTTTGCTAATAACACTGGTTATAATAACAAAGCTATGGTATTCTTCTTAGGTTTATTACAAGCAGGTCTGAATTTACAAATTATTAAAGATTATTGTGATCAACAATTTAACATCAAAAATAGGATGGACTTTGGTAGGATATGAATGTGGTGCTCAAATCGTTGAAGGAACCAAAAACGCCAATCGCACCGCACCTCGTGGTATCGTCATCTGTATTATTAGTGCCTTTGTCCAAGGTTTCGTTTTGATTATCGCCGTTCTCTTCTCTATCCAAGATGTAGAGGCATTAACCGAATCGAGCATGCCCATTGCTACTTTCTTTGAGGCTGCCACGAATGCTAAGATTGCTGCCTTTTTCTTGGTTATCTTGTTGATTGTTCAATTAGGTTCCTTGTGTAATTCTATTCTTGCTACCGCTCACGTCTTTTGGGCTATGTCTCGCGATGGCTGTTTACCATTTTCATCCTTCTTGTACAGACTTTCAGAGAAGAATCATATCCCTTATAATGCCTTGGTCGTCCAATGCGTTATTTCAATTGTTGTTATCATGCCTGTACGTTTAATCAGATGCTTTATTCATTTTACATTTTTTTTTCTAACTATTTATTTATCTATTTTTTTTTTATATCTTCATTTCTATAGACATTCGGATCAATGGTTTATTGGTAAGTGTTGATAGTATGTCGTAAAGTATCCGTTTTAAAAACCTATATTTTGTATTTTGATATTTAGGGAAGCGATCATGAGTGCCGCAGTCATTTCAATTAACGTTTCTTACGGTATCCCCTTCTTATGTCGTCTTATTTGGGTCGGTAACAAAATGGAAAAGGGGCCTTTCGATCTTGGTAGATTTAGTATTCCATTTAATATCGTTAGCGTTATTTGGATTTGTTTCTTTGGTGTCATCCTTTGTTTCCCCTCGCTTCACCCCGTTTCCCCCGATACCATGAATTGGGCTTCTGTTATGATTGGAGGTACCATGATTCTTTCCCTGGTATTTTGGTTTGCAGTTGGACACAAAAGATACACAGGCCCTGTACAGACTGCGGAATAATTATTTTCGCATATTTAATATCATATATAGTTCTCATATAAATAATAATAAAGCTAATAAAAAAGGTGACAATATTCATCTTAAAAGTCACTGAATAAAATATATAAAGAGTCTTGGATTATTTCTACTTATTGTAAGATTCCATATAAATTTTGGGAGTATAATCGCACTTCAGTAAATATAATGAGTCTAGGTCATTTTAGTTTTATAATGGAAGCTAAAAAAGAATCAGTCACTATTGAAGAATCTCTCTGTGTCTTTTCTTAATATCATATGATTAAATAAAGCTTATTCCAGGTCATTGTAATCTTTCTTTCTTATTTTTACTTGTATAAGATTCTCCAATATAATTTTAATTACTCAAAAAAAAAATTAAAATTAAAATTTCATAAAATTTCAAGAACTGTTAAAGCATTCCATCTTCAAATTTTAATTTTTAAGAGTAGACCACTTCTTTGGATAAATGTCAAGATAACTACGAACATGCAGGCAACCCTGCTTCATTGACTCTAATTCACATATTCAAACCCAGCATTTCTGTGATAGGGGGAGCACCAATGAGCTACTAGCTTCCTTCTGCTATAATATGTAAAGGAGATTCATGCAATTGGTTTCGAATTTCTTTGCTGACAATCTTTATAAATATTAGGCATATATTTGTATGTATACCATTAATAAAATACGTATTTGAAAAAAAAAATGGCTTAGCTTTACCCACCAGCTAGATTAAATCTTATATAGTTATTGTTGCATAACGTGGTACTATTACCACAGCCCATGGAGTCTCTTGTGATATCGAAGGTCACTCAAGGCTTTGAATATCAATATATATATAGAAATCACCAAGTAAACATAAGTTCTATTCTATTCTGTTGTATTTTGATATTTTTCTTTCTTTCCTTTTTTTTTTTCTTAACAAAATGGATGCTATTAAGTCTTTCAGCATTGAACTACCACCTTTGATAGAGAGAAGTTACAATGTATCGCCTGGTGTTGTGTCCGCTGTTTTTAAAGTCGCATGGTCTGTCTTCAGTTTTATCGTGGTTGCTATCCTAGTTTACTTTGGATTTGCAGCACTGGGGATAGAGAAATCAGAAACAAAAGCAAGACAAAAATCACTTTGGCAATTGCATAATGAATACGCTCAAGTTCAAAGTGTGTCTAATGGAAGATGGGGAGGCATGTTCTCCAATTTGCCTTCGAAACGTGTACTTCTTGGTTTTCTCTTCTGGATAGTTATTTATTCTTTCGAGCTTCTGTTCTCTCTTAGTATCGATAATGCGTTTGTAGCTCATTATGACGGAATAAATTGTATAGGCCGAGTCGACAATTTCACACAATTGAATACTACAATGTGGAATGTTGACACAACAGGCAATAGTGGTAGCTTTCCTCCGCAAAACAGTACACTGCTGAGACAACTTTTAAATTTAAGACAGGTGGGAAACCTTGTAATGCTTGGCGATGGCATATTTGCCATTTCACCTATTAATAGTGTGTATAAAAAACATCAAAAAATCAAGGTAGCAAGATCTGGATTTGACTGCAACAATACAATTCGTTTAGATGCTGGTGGCTCTAATATACCTTTTTATAAAACACCTTCTGGCCAAAGGATGGATAACGTTTCAACACCACATTTCTCTAATATTATCTTGGATAACTTTGATTATATCCACCCTGGATATGTTAATATATACGCTTATGAGGCAACCAGTAATTTAGTCATTCCCGATGTTGATTCACGTATATTTCTTATGCTTTTAGGTTATCCTCAAAAAAAAGACTTACTCGCTGCCGACGATCCTAAAAACATATATCTAAGCGAATGCACCTTGTTTTACGAATATGGTGAGGTTACAATCGCGGAAGATGGTTATTTAAACCAAACAAACACTGACGAAAGCTATATCAAATCAAATGATGGAACCGCTCAAGCCGACTTTCAAGATTCGAATATTTATACTCATATTATTGGAAATACAAACTTTCTTTCCAGCTTGGACTTGCCTGATGTGTTCCTAAGTGCAGAATATAACAAATCCTATACAGAAACAATGCAGATTGCAAATGATATTGTATCAGCTCATCTTATAAACGGATTGAATCCTAATGACGACCCATGCTCATTTAATCAAGAACAAGTTCCCGTATATTTTTCTGTGCTTGGTACAAGAATGTCTTTTGGATATATTATTATAGGTGTACTCTTTGCAGTAGTCACTATATTAATCTTGCTTGGTGTTTCTTTTATTATATTTACACAAGAAGAAAGAAAACACTGGGTTTTGTACTCGAACGACTGGTGTTATGAAGGGTTTATTGCCTCTGGAGATAGCATGAACAAGGATGAATTCAAAATTTTTGCAGTGGATACATATCCCAAAAACAATAGGACAAGTAGAGCCTCAGAAGACGATGAAGAAACCGAATTAGATCCAAAATATCCTTTAAAAAAACATGACGTTTAGTTATAATATACCTTAATATATTTATTTGTTTAATTAATGAATGTGTGTAAAAAATAAGCTTTTTTTTTTTTTATAATATTGAAGTAACATACTATACTTGATATATTCGAGTTAAACCAATTTAAACTAATTATCATTAACAATGTAATGAAATTAAACTTTTCACAGTTAAACTTATTTAATGTAACAAACGTTTATAGAATATCTTTTTTCTTTCTTATAAATTGGTTTTGAACGTTACGCAGTGTCAAAATATTCCAAATTTTGCTTATGGAATAAGATATACTTTTATTGTTATCATAATTTGGCATATAGAATAATTATTCTTAATTTAACTTTATATTACAAAGTGAAATTAGTGTATCAATAACAAGAATGATAAAATCAAAGGGCATTTATTAAGTCAGTAGTTGATCAATTTTTTTTTTTTCTGAATGAACATTACATCTTACAGTCGAATCTCGAAATTGGAATAGTGTGTTATGTTCTAAAATATATTTGACACGAATTAATATTTCAGTTTTAGTTCAAGAATATGAATGATCATCTCATATTTTATATATCTAAACAGGCAAACAAAAGTGAAATATAGGTGAGGGTAAGTATTTCAATTTCGAGATTATTCTATTAGCAAGTATTTCAATTTCAAATTTCTATTACTGTATAGACCCTCTTCTCTTGTGTTTTCACATTCTTCTATTTTTGCGCTTTTCCTTTTTAAAATGGATATTATTAAATCTTTTAGTATTAATCTACCACCATTGATAGGGAGAAGTTACAATATATCGCCTGGTGTTGTGTCTGCAATTTTTAAAGTCGTATGGTCTGTCTTCAGTTTTATTGTGGTTGCTATCTTGGTTCACTTTGGATTTGCAGCACTGGGGATAGGAAAATCAAAAACAGGGCAAGACAAAAATCACTTTGGCTATTACATAATGAACATGCTCAAATTCAAAATGTGTAGGCCAAGTCGACAATTTCACACAATTGAATACTACAATGTGGGATGTTGATACAACAGGTGATAGTGGTAACCTGCTTCCGCAAAACAGAACTCTACTGAAACAACTTTTAAATACAAGACAGGTGAATAACTTTGTAATGCTTGGCGATGGCATTTTTGCCATTTCACCTATTAATAGCGTGTATAAAAACAGCAAGAAATTATGGTAGCAAGGTCTGATTTTAACTGCAACAATACAGTTCCTTTAGACTCTAGTGGCTCTAGTGTGTTCCAGTATGTTCCAGTGTGCTCTATTATTACTTTCCTTCTGGCCAAAGGTCAAATTATGTTTCAACACCATATTTCCCTAATGTTTCCTTGAATAGCTTTGATTATGCCCATTCCGGATATATTAATATACATACTTATTGGTATATCGATGGAATGGTCACTTCCGGTGGTACTAGCCTTATATTTCTTTTACTTTTAGCTAACCCTCGAAAACTCAGCGAGTTCATTGACGGAAGTCCTAACACATTTATAAGGGAATTTACTCTATTTTACGAAAATGGTGTGGTTACAATCGCGGAAGATGGCTATTTAAACCAGAAAAACATTGGAGACAGTTATATCAGATCAGATAAAGCCTACTATCGTGGTTCAAACATATACGGCCATATAATAAAAAATATAAACTTTCTTTCCAGCTTGGACTTGCCTGATATGTTCTTAAGTACAGAGTATATCAAATACTATACAGAAACAACGGTAATCACAAATGATATAATATCAGCCCATCTTATTAACGTATTTCATCCTACTGAAGACCCATGCTCATTCAATCAAGAGCAAGTCCCTTTATACTTCTATGTGCTTGGTATAAATATGACATCTGGATGTATTACGATAACTGTACTCTTTGCACTGATAATCATATTATTCTTGTTTGGTCTTTCTATTATTATGTTTACACAAGAATAAAGAAAGGGATATGTTTTGTATTCAAATGACAGGTGTTATGTAGGGTTTATTGCGTCTGGAGATAAGATGAACAAGAATGAGTTCAAAACATTTGCAGTGAATACATACCCCAACAATGCTAGGAGAAGTATAACCTCATAAGGCGATGAAGAAACCGAATTAGATCCAAAATATCCTTTAAAAAACATGATGTTTAGTTATAATTAATCTTTACATATTTATCTAATGAATACGTGTAAAACAAAAGTGGAATATAGCCAAAAAAGTATCCCAATTTCGGAGTTCCACTGTATGGAGCTAAAAAAAAAAAGTCAGTCTGTATTGATGAATATTAATGTGCCTTTTCTTAATGCCATATGATTAAATAAAGTTTATCCCAGATCATCCTAATCCCCCTTTATTTGTCTGTATGGGATCATTTAGTCAGAATAGTTCTCTAATGTAGTTTCAATTATCAACAAAAATTTCGAAGCTTTATATAATTTCAAGGACTGTTAAGTTATGTTTCTCATCTTCAAATTTCAATTTTGAAAAATAGACTACTTTGAAAAGCCTTCCTTGGATTGATTTTAGTGTTACTCCGAACATTCAATAAGTACGATTTTATTGGCTCTGACTCAGATGTTTATAACTATCTTGCTTGTGTTTTTTGCCATAAAGCCGTTGACAGCCCCCTCTGCTCTACTATGTAATGGAGATTTATACTAATAGCTTGTAATTTCTTAATTGATATCCATTTCAAACATCACTTATATAATTGTAATTATGTTATAATGGAATGGGTTTCTGAAAATATGGTTTGATTTTATGAACTAGTTAGATCAAAATATTTTATATACTAATGACTGGTACTATGTGGGACTATTAACACAGCCATTGAATTTCTTGTAACATTAGATGTCACTCAAGGCTCTAAATAATAATTTATATAATTATATAAATTATCATGTAAATGCAAGTTTTATTCTGTTTTGTATTGATAATATTCTTCTAATTTCGTGTGTTTTTTTTCTTTAAAAATGGATGCTGCTAAATCTTTCAGTATTGAACTACCGCCTTTGATAGAGAGAAGTTACAATATATCACCTGGTGTTGTGTCTGCAATTTTTAAAGTCGTATGGTCCATATTCAGTTTTATCGTGGTTGCTATCCTAGTTTACTTTGGATTTGCAGCACTGGGGATAGAGAAATCAGAAACAAAAGCAAGACAAAAATCACTTTGGCAATTGCATAATGAATACGCTCAAGTTCAAAGTGTGTCTAATGGAAGATGGGGAGGCATGTTCTCCAATTTGCCTTCGAAACGTGTACTTCTTGGTTTTCTCTTCTGGATAGTTATTTATTCTTTCGAGCTTCTGTTCTCTCTTAGTATCGATAATGCGTTTGTAGCTCATTATGACGGAATAAATTGTATAGGCCGAGTCGACAATTTCACACAATTGAATACTACAATGTGGAATGTTGACACAACAGGTGATAGTGGTAACCTTCCTCCGCAAAACAGCACTCTATTGAGACAGCTTTTAAATACAAGACAGGTGGGAAACATTGCAATGCTTGGCGACGGTATATTTGCAATGTCACCTAGCAATGGTTATTATAAAAAAAATCAAAAAATCAAGGTAGCAAGATCTGGATTTAACTGCAACAATACAATTCGTTTAAATGCTGGTGGCTCTAATATACCTTTTTATAAAACACCTTCTGGCCAAAGGATGGATAACGTTTCAACACCACATTTCTCTAATATTATCTTGGATAACTTTGATTATATCCACCCTGGATATGTTAATATATACGCTTATGAGGCAACCAGTAATTTAGTCATTCCCGATGTTGATTCACGTATATTTCTTATGCTTTTAGGTTATCCTCAAAAAAAAAAAGTACTTGCTGACAACGATCCTAAAAACATATATCTAAGCGAATGCACCTTGTTTTACGAATATGGTGAGGTTACAATCGCGGAAGATGGTTATTTAAACCAAACAAACACTGACGAAAGCTATATCAAATCAAATGATGGAACCGCTCAAGCCGACTTTCAAGATTCGAATATTTATACTCATATTATTGGAAATACAAACTTTCTTTCCAGCTTGGACTTGCCTGATGTGTTCCTAAGTGCAGAATATAACAAATCCTATACAGAAACAATGCAGATTGCAAATGATATTGTATCAGCTCATCTGGTTAATGGATTGAATCCACATGACGATCTATGCTCATTCAATCAAGAAAAAGTCCCCGTGTATTCCTTTGTGCTTGGTACAAGAATGTCATTTGGATATATTATTATAGGTGTACTCTTTGCAGTAGTCACTATATTAATCTTGCTTGGTATTTCTTTTATTATATTTACACAAGAAGAAAGAAAACAATGGGTTTTGTACTCGAACGACTGGTGTTATGAAGGGTTTATTGCCTCTGGAGATAGCATGAACAAGGATGAATTCAAAATGTTTGCAATGGATATATATCCCAAAAACAATAGGACAAGTATAGCCTCAGAAGACGATGAAGAAACCGAATTAGATTCAAAATACCCTTTAAAAAAACATGATATTTAGTTATACTAAATCTTTACATATTTATCTAATGAATTATTGTAAAACAAAACTTGTTTTGATAACACTGATAAAACCCACATTACAAAAATATACACTTTATAACGAATTATATTCAAATTAAACTATTTTAAATTTCTTGAAATTGTGAAAGCGAATTACCATCTGCAATGAAATCAAACAATATGTTGCTACATAGCAACAAATATACACTCCAATAAAAAGAGAGAGTGTCCTTCAATTCAGCCACAATCCAAACAAAACAAAGTTTTGTAGCGCCACACCAGGCTTTTTTTGCAATATATTTATCTGAATCTTAAATTTTAAAAAAAGCTATGCAAGTCTCGATACTTCATATGTGATTGACAAAATGAATGTCTTCCAATATTATTATGTAAAGCTATTTTCACTCTAATCCAAAAGGGAAAAGGTATTGTTTTATTTCAATGCAGCCATTTTTTTTTTTTTTTTAATAAAAGAACAAAGAAGGCAAACAAGGGTGTGGCTCCCATTTAATTTATATTCTCTTGCTTCTTTTGTCCTCCCCAAAAAAGAAAAAAAGTATACAAATTTAATTTTTCCTTTTTTCTTTTTCTTTATATTATTATTATTATGATGTCCAATCACAGTTACAAACAAATTCCACTTCATGAAGAAGAGTTAATTCAAGAACCACATTTACACCAAAGATCCGCTTTAGAAGCGAGTTTCGATATTAATGAGGACGATGACGCACATGAAACACAGCCCATGATACAACAACATACTGTGATGCCACAACCACAAAGTACAGATGGTGTCTTTTCAAACATTTCTGCAAAACCTGAATCAGAAAGTACGAAAAACGAAGAAGCTCTTCCGGTAATTGTTGTTATTAGAGATATAATTTAAAAAGAAATAAGAAATAACAGTTATATCCCAAATATAGGCTTATGAAGAAGCAGCAGCAGATACTACACCTCCTTACTGGCAAACAACGATTATTGCACCTACAAGTTTCGGTGATCTTATTCTTGTTGAAGGATTGCCTGTTGGAAGTATAATTAGTTTCCTATGGAACTTGATGGGTTAGTTATATTATATAACGAAATGACATCATGTTCTTATGTGATATTATTATTTAGTTTCTGCAAGTTTTCAATTGGTTGGTTTTATGCTGACTTATTTACTCCATACATCACATGCAGGAAAGGTATTATTAAAAAGATATAGATATATTTATATCAGCTTGAACTTATTACTGTTATATATTTAGAATGGAGCCCTTGCTGGTCTCGGGGTTTCTTTAATCCAGTATGGATTTTATGTGCGCAGTCGTAAGTGAAATAGAATAATAAATAAACTAATGAAAAAACAAATAACACATAATAAATAATAGGAGGCACACTTGAAGAGGACTTTGATTATGATGGAAAAGGACATGAATTAGAAGATCCCGTGCAGGCTGAGATTGTTGCATATCTAATGATGTTTATTGGATGGTTCATCATATTACGCGCTGTTACAGAGTACAACAAGGCACGCAAAATGGAGTCCATCATATGTTCAGAACCAACTGCGGAGACAATGGTTTAAATTTATTATCCTTTATTTCTCTTTTCGGTTTTTTGTATATAGTCTTGCATTGGATATGCAAAAGCATCATGAATAACATCCATTTACATTTTAATATTACTACAGCTATTTGTCGGCTCTTTTTCTCACTTCTTTTTTTAAGTTCTCTTTAAATGCTTTATACTGTTTATTTCAATAAAATGAGAAAAAAGGGAGAAATATTTTCGAATTAATGAGAAAAATAGTAATTATGTAACCCATTCACATTGAGACAATCCAATTTATACATAATAACAAGGTTAAAGTGAGCGTATATATATATATATATATAAACATATGGGCAATTGGCATCAATTGGATTGGATAGTTCAGAGTTGAGCGCAGAGTCCAAAAGCAGAGGAGCATATACCAGTAGAATGGAGGTATATAAAATTAGTAGCCCATTAAACAACATGGATAAGAAATAA
>VCJB01000706.1:17845-28006 GCA_024140155.1 Backusella parvicylindrica | reverse complement strand
TTGAAAAACTTTTCTCAATAATTTGTAATTTTTTCTCAATTTCTTGAAATAAACAGTATTCATGTAGCCTCCCGAAAAAAAATACTAGGTCATCATACCCAAGTATTTCGGATGCTTGTTTCCTTCCTTTTCTTTATGCTAAGTCTCTGTCATTTCTTTCATCGATCAAATCTTTTATCGAAGTTGAATTTTAGATCCAAAAGTTCTTTATTACATCTTTTTCTTTGTTCTTTTCGATGACGAAATTTATTGTGTTAAGATTGGTCTACACACAAACTGGTTTTAAAAAACATTTATTTTCTACCTTTCCATCTTTTGAAAGAAAAACTAGATATAGCAAAAGGAGGGATTGGATGTATTACGCAAATTATCGAAAGGTTATTATTGAGAAATGATAATTGCAGTAATAAATTCAGGTTTATTGAATGCATCTCATATAAGGTTATTTCATAAACCACTTTTATGCCGCTAAAAAACGCTAAACCTAAACGATAATGAATCGGACAAAAAATCCTTGTCTTATTTTTATCTTACATATTTGAATTTAACGATTCTATTCGTTAACTAAAATACTTTATTTGGATGTTTTAACTACTTAATTGACATTGTTTGTATCCTGATTTCAAAGAGAGTGACTAGAAAACTATTTACCCGAATACCTAAACTTAGATCTAAAGATGGAAGTTCTAACATTCAGGAACAGATACAAAGAATTATGTATATTCATTGTCTTATATAATAAATATAATAAAATTAAAACTTGCATTATTCGATATGGAAGATGTTATCGTATCCAGGGGTTGTAAGTCACGCCTACTATTTACCAATTCTGTTTTGGTGTCTATAAGTTAAATAATAATAAGTTTGTTAAAATATCAACTTTCGATATATACTATATGTTAATACGTAACAAGAAGCAACTGGCAAAAACGAGGTTGATTTTACAATTCTGATAGCTGGTAATATCTGAAAGTAGACTTAATTATGCAGGATTTTTTTTTAGCTTAAGCATATTTCTGCAGTGTTTTTACAGCTAATGTGATGATATCAAATGTATTGTGTTTTTTTTCTTTGTACTTTTATTAAATAGATCTTGATGAAAAACTTTTCATCTCTTGAGAAATCAAAGAAAAAAAAAATAAGGTTATTATGATGACAGAATAAATATTCTTTTTAGGAACAGTTATTCTAAATATATTAAAAGAATATATATTATATATGAATGAAATGTAAAATGACCATTAAATAATACAGTTTTGTAACACCTTTTGTGAATGATAATCGGAGTTGGCAAAAATGGCGCATTTTATCTTCCAAGGCTTTGGCTAAACAAAAGAGTCAGTTGAAAGGAGGTCATACTCCATGATTGGGTAATGAATATGGTTTTTTAAGAGAGTAGATAAAACAAAAAAAAAGAAAGAAAAAAAAAACTTAAATAGAACGGAGTTTAATCGTGTATTAAGCTTTATATATTCTTTCTTTCTCTTTCACTCTCTTTTTTTATTTATCTATTTATTTATTTATTTATTTAAAAACAAATAATTGTCAAAACTGTACCATTAAAGACTTCAACTTTTCGACTATTGTATATAATTAATGAGCATTGATTCAACTGTTTCCAATATCGCAGCACTACTAGGAGGTTTTATATTAATATACGGCATATGCTCGCTTGTCATCAAAGAAAAGCTATATTTGTCAGAAGCATGTAAAGTTATAGACACATTCCCTTCTTTTTTTAGAAAAATAACATCACAAGGGGATATAAATCTGATTTAAAACTTAACTTTTTTTTTTTTTTAGCTATTGCTGTCTTATGTGGCGTTATACTTGGACCCATTGGATTAAATCTGATTAATATCAGCGGATGGGAGTTTAAAGATGATCTCACCCGTCAATTTACAAGAGTGGTTATTGCTATTCAGGTACATATGATGAAAACACTTTTTTTTTTCTTTTATACTAAAACATATAATGAATATCTCTCTGATAATAAGGTCATGGCTACTGGTGTTGCTCTTCCAAAAGCTTACTTAAGGACTGAGTTAAAATCATTACTTGTATTGCTGGGCCCTGTCATGATTTATATGTGGATGATAAGTGGAATCGGAGTCTGGTATTTTATACCTGGATTGACATTTGTATGGTGCATTAGTTTGAAACTGTAAACAAATAGAACCAAGGAAAATTAATACTACTCTATTTATTATTAGCTGGAATCCCTGATGATCGCATCATGCTTTACTCCAACAGATCCCGTATGTCTGGTTATTCATCTACTTTTATATATATACATACTAATTTATTGTACTATAAAACTAGATTTTGGCCAATTCTATTGTACAAGGTCATTTTGCGGAAAATCATGTCCCAGAAAATATTAGAAATATAATTGCAGCAGAAAGGTAACAATGTGTATTACTCAAATATATATGTACAGTGACTAATCGAAAAGGACGCAATTAGTGGAGCAAATGATGGTCTTGGCTATCCATTCTTATTCTTGGCTATCTACTTGATTCAAATACCAAGTCTAGGAGAAGCCCTTTCCGTCTGGACAGTACATATAATGATTTATGAAATTCTACTTTCAATTGTGATTGGATTTGTAGCTGGATTTTTGGCCAAGAACATGTTACGTTATGCAGAAGAAAAGTAATATCAAGTATAATCGGGAGATGAATCATGCAAAAACTAAATTGATTTATTATAATAGAAATTGGATAGATAAAGAGTCATTTTTAGTATATGCTGTTGCACTTGCGGTAAGGTTAAAACTCTAATTAAATGCCTCAATTTTTATCTAATTTATTTTTATTTTGTAAAACCTAGCTTTTTCTTATGGGCACTGTTGGTCTTTTGGGAAGCGACGACTTGTTGGCATGCTTTATTGCAGGAAATGCGTTCACTTGGGACGATTGGTTTCGAATTAAAACTAAAAGCTCAAACATTGCTGAAGTGGTCGATCTTCTATTAAACTTGAGTGTATTTGTATATATTGGTGTTACTATTGTAAGTAAATATATGACGTACTCTAATGTATTAAACTTTATCATTGTTTTGCTGATCTGTTCAAAAATTAGCCATGGTCTGCATTTATAGAATTGGGAGTGCTTAACCTTTTATGTCTTGCTGCTGCCGTCATTCTACTTAGACGTTTACCTATCATCATTGCTTTGTACAAATATATCCCAGCGATTGATAATTTCAAACAAGCTGCATTTGCTGGCTGGTTTGGTCCCATTGGTGTTGGTGCACTCTTTTACTACTCGATTGCAGTTCCTGAGTTTGCCAACGAAGAGTCGTATGCAATGACAGTGATTGAACCAGTGATCTATTTCATGATCCTAGCTTCAGTACTTGTTCATGGAATTACGATCCCTGCGTTCTATCTTGGTAGTGTTGTGACACAAACAGTTTTCAAAAGTAAAACTATCAATTCAGATGATACCCTGAGAGAAGATGTAAGATGAGCTATTTATTTGTGTACTTATTAGGTAATTGATTAACATTTTTTTGTCACATCTAGACCAGCTTTGTTGTGAAAATACCGTATTATGATGATACACTCTCTGTAACCCAGCACTCTTCTGATCAACTGACAGGCAACAGTTGTTAAATAGCTTCAGTACAGATTATATATATATATATTTATAAATAGAAATAAACTACCACATATTATTATTATTATTATTATTATTATTGTTAATGTTATTCAAATGGCAATCAAAGTCATAGACAGATCATAAATCTCTTTTTTATTGGCGGAAAAAAAAAGAAAAAAGCCGATTTTTAATGAAGTTTTATTGTGGAGCAAACATTGTATCTTTTATTATTTATTCAATTTTACATAGATAGAAAGAGGTGAGATGGCGATTGATGACAACACAAACTATCAAAGATATCCAAACGAAGAAAAGTTCACCTTACGTGAACGCATGTCGGGTGCGATCAATGCGTTGAGTATTTCACCCGAAGGAAATGCTGTTGCCATTGCAGGAAGAGAAAGTATGTAATAAAAGTGAATAAAAAGAAAGAATTTTAAAAACTATAACTTTGTTTGAAAAGTTTTGAAGGTCATTTCATTTCATAAAACCGAAATTGTTGAAACACTTAATTTACGAGCAGGAAGTCATTTCAACCTCAACTACAGCAGTAACGATGTAAAATGGGGAAATAATGGTAACAACTCATTATGATAAACACTATCATATTTTTAAATTGCCATATTTCTAGCAACAAAACAAAAAATAGCAACAGCTGCTACCAATGGCGCCATTATATTATGGGATTTAGTTAAATTGGGACGCAAAGCAGGTAAGATATTCAATATATATATCAAACGATGAATTCAAATGTTTGCTTTCTTAGAGAGGGTTATTGCGGAACATTCACGAGCCGTAAATCGCATTTGTTTTCAGCCTGAAAATGGAAATGTTTTGTTAAGTGCGTCACAGGACGGTACTATGAAATGCTGGGTAAATGATATATAAAGAATCTTAATTCGAGAGAGAGACATGTGTGTTCTAATAAATAAATGCATGATATCGTCATAGGATTTTCGTGATCAAAAAAGTACAGCTCGCTATCGTTTTGAAGGAAAATCAGAATCTGTTCGTGATGTTCAATTTAATCCTGTAAATACGTATGAATTCGCTGCAGCTTTTGAAACTGGTACAATTCAGGTAAAAAGAATGGATAAGAGTATGATGAATTTACTTTTGTGATTAAATGAATGGGTCTTGGAAAAAAATAATTAGAAATGGGATATGCGAAATCCAAAAGCATTGTATGATCGTAAAGTAAGTGCCCATAATGGTCCATGCTTAACGGTAGACTGGCATCCTGGAGGTAAATGGGTAGCAAGCGGTGGAAGAGATAAAACAATCAAAGTCTGGGATATGACGGCAGATAGCAGACGTCCTTTATACACCATTCGTACCATGGCTTCGGTTTCACGTATACAATGGAGACCTGGTTATGAAGACGAAATTGCATCATGTGCTTTATTGACAGATAGTCGAATACACGTGTGGGATGTCAGACGACCTCATATCGCTAAATATGTTTTTGATGAGCATGATACTACGCCTACGGGTAAATAGATTATGGTATCATATGGATGACAAAGATCTAAAAAAGATGGCCATTTATATAGGATTTATATGGTCGAGTCCAAGTGAACTTTTATCAGTGTCTAAAGATAAGTGGTTTATTAAACAAGACGTTCGAAGTGCATATCGACCTGTGGATCTATTAAAACGAAACGGAATGGGATGGAATATCCAGGGTGATATTGCATTTACTATTGACAAGAGCTCAAGGGTTTTGTTTGTGGATGAAACTATATTATCCAAATCAGTGACAGATTCTTCAAAAACGGTAAAACGTAGTAATGGAAAAGTAAATCCAGAAGAAGAGGTATTTTTTTTTTTTTAAAAAAAAAAGTTTGTGAACCCAATCATTCATAAATAATTAATATTAGAAAAATTGTAGATTATGCAATACATTCCGCCCCAGAGTTGTGGTATAGCTCATATGCCTCTGTTTGATTTTGAGGCATTCTCCATATTTGCAGAAAATTATGTCATATCGAGTGAGAATATTGCTGTGGCATGTGACAAAAACGGTCAAGTAAGTATGGATATTGATGAGCCAAGACTTTTTTTCAATAACATAAATATAAAGTTGGCATGGAAAATGGGTAGATACCGTACTGCCCAAACTTGGAAGATAATATCCATGTTTTATAGTGACAACGATCAAGAAATCGAAGACACGTTAAAGGAATCTTTCCCAGATAATGATGTTGTAAGTTTTCTGTTTTTATTTGTTTATCTGTTTGAAAAAAATCATAAGACCTTTTTTTATTTATATTTCTCAGAGCACTGCTTTGGAAGAATATTCGGAGGGTAATGGATCCGTCATTAAGGAAGAAGTGTTCGATACTAGTTCACAATCGTGTGAAGGAGATGAAGAAAGTTTAAACACAAGTAATTCTTCCAGCTCTCCCGCTTCTTTTAATTTAAGGTTGCCTTGGAAGCATGAATTAGTTGTAACGGAGCTCCTAAACTACTATACAGATCAGGTAAATTTAAATATTCACCATCATGTAACTTTTAAATTTTTTTTCTCATCATATTATTTTTTTTTTTTTTGAAGGGTGACATTCAAATGTGTGTTACACTATATTTAGTGCTCGAAAAATACCTCACTATTGATAATGATCGACTAGAAGATTGGTTTAATGCATATATTGGTAGGTATATTTTTTTTTCTCAATTCTGCATATCATTGATATTTATAATATTATTCGATAGATCTTTTACATAGGTTTAAATTATGGTCCACTGCTACTGCAGTTATTAAAGCATGTAAAATACAAAGTGTGAGAGAGCGTAACGAGGTCAGTCTTTAAGTTGAAATAATGAAACAACGAAAATTAATGTCTATACCTCTTTTAGAGTGCCACTACAATTAATGTCGCGTGCAATACCTGTTTCAAATTGGTGATGGCCTCAAGTGGTGGATCGTGGGCTTGTGATAAATGCCATCGTTTGTTAAATCCATGTACTATATGGTAAGTTCATATATTCATTTATATATATAAGAATTTGAAGGGAAGCTAAGTATTTATATATATATAAATATATACGCCATTTACATTAGTCACCAGACCGTTAAGGGTCTCTATGTTTGGTGTCAGGGGTGTAATCATGGAGGTCATCTAGCACATATGAGGGACTGGTTTGCCAACGAAAAGTTATGTGCAACGGGCTGCGGGCATACTTGTGTATTGCAGCCTTTATTAACAAGTGAAGATTAGATTTGTGTATATATCCTCTATTTTTTTGTTATATATTTTCTTTATAGTGCCTTTCGTTATTTTGGGCCATGTTAAATAAAATTGAGTCAACGCGAAGGGAAAAAAAAATACAGTTTTTAATTCATGGACAAATATTTAGTCTTATAAGTTAATAGCAAGCCTAACATTTCATATTTTTGATAATGGTCATTAAGAGCATTATCGTAGTGTTTTAGTGTAAATAAGATATGATTTATTGAATTTATAATTATAAAGGCATATATAAATTGTTGTGCGAAAATAAAAACTACTTTCTCTAACTAATGGATTTTTTTTATCTAATGAATTCCCCATCTTTGTAGTGTAACTTCAAATGACTTTCTGCTTTTTTGTTTCGACACTTCACTGCTTTTGAAAATCTATCTAACGCCTCCTTGTAGTTTACTCTTGTTCCTTGCCCTTTCTCATACATGATGCCAAGTAGATACTCCATTTCCCCTTGAGCGACTCTTTGCGATACTATGGAGTATACTCCGTCAGCAGAATCAGATTGGCCATTTAGATTATTTTCATCTATCTTTCGAATTAGGTATAGCTTTGTTGAATGTACCTTCAAAACTGGCTTCAATAAATTCTCAAGTGCAGTCTTATGATTTCGTATAGTATCATCCCCATAGTATAATAGTTGAGCTAAATTTATAAAAGGTTCCCCAGTAAATGCGTTTAAGTCCATATATCTAAGTGCTAGGTTATTGTCGCAATCTACCCCTTCTCCAAATGCATATAAACATCCAAGACAATATTTAGTGGTCCCAGCTATAGCACCATAATCAATGAGACTCTTGTAACATTCAAAAGCCTTGATGAAATCTTGCTTAGTACCATAACCACAGTGATACATTTGGCCAACCATTAACTTTGAAGGGAAGTCACCAGCATCAGCGGCTTTTAAAAAGCATTTGAGTGCTTTTTTGTAATCCTTTGGTACGATGATAGTTCCAATAGATAGGCTTTCATTATACAAACTGTTGTCACTAAGGTCACACGTGTCTTCAAAAACTGATGAATATATTTTTTTATCACCTTCTGTATTTTCTTTCAGTAAAATGACGCCTCCAAGATATAGCATACCGAGTAATATATGTGCAATCCTACTGTTTTTTTTTGCCTGTTTTAGAGCCATTTCATAAATCAAATATGCATTATCTTTGATAACAAGGAGTGTTTTATCGGTTAAAATTTTCAACTGGTAGCCAAATTCTAACTCTAAAGCTATACGAAGGTAGTACCAGGCCAGCTCAGTGTCTTTTTGAACCCCTTGTCCATTTAAATATGCATGACATATTCTAGCGTATATCACTGATGTAGAGAGTATCTTTTTGTATAGATGGTACTTTTCATCCTTCGCAAAACTAAGTAATATTTTGGCCAATTGTTTGTGGAAGAAAGTCTCATAGAGCTTGTCATTGTCATATAGCAAATATAGCGGCTCCCGAGCATTGTCATTTCCTTGTAGGTAGGATTTGGTATACCATTTTAGTACATCCAGTATATTTGCTGAACTGTGGAATCTTTCGTTATATACCTGTCCCAGTTTAAACTGAGCATCAGGATTCCCTTGTTCAGAAGCTTCTGTATAGTATTTGAAAGCTTGTTTATAGTCTACATTAACACCAAAGCCTTCTTGATATATATATCCTAATCTTAATGTTGCTTCGTTACACCCTCCTTCTTTAGCAATCTTATATAAATCAATAGCACATCTATAGTTCTGAGTAACTCCCAAGCCTAGTTCGTATAACTTTCCTAGACGATATGTCGCACCAATGTGACCAGCATCTTTTGCCATAGAGTACCATTTAACTGCTTTGGTATAATCTGATACAAGTTGATTTTTTTCATAATAATAACCAAGATCAAATTGTATAATAGTACTGCCGTCACCAGCCACATATTCATACATTTTAAGAGTAGCATCAACATCAGAAGTGATCAGGCTACTGGCTTTCTCTGAAATTGGTTGAGATGAGTCAATAGGTAAAGTCTGTAGTAATGTAACAACCGCCTTAGACATCTCGTTGTCTTGACTAGCTGACTCATTGTATAGCATGAAAGCCTTTTTAAAATCAATGGGTGTACCTAGGCCATAGTGATACATTCTCGCTAACCTGTAGAGTGCTTTGTCATGACTTTTAACTGCTGCCTTTTGATAAAGCTTTAAATATTCCAAGTAATTCTTTTTTAAGCCTTGACCTTCTTCGTATAAGACACCAAGTCTATAGTATGCATCTGCTATACCGCATTGTGAAGCTAGAGTAAACCAATAAGAGGCTTGTGTATAATTTCTATCTCTTGAATCTGTATTTCCATATAAACATCCTAGTTGATATTGCACAGCAAAATTTCCGGAATGCCCAACAGCTTCGAGCATTTTTAAGGATAGGATATTGGAATTATTTTCATTGGAATAATATAATAGTTCGTTTTGATCGTCTTCCTCGGATGACATTGTGACTCTGTTTTGATTGCCCATTATAAAGTGTGTTGTCTCTTTGAAAAATTTCAAAAATAGATGCGAGAATTTTTGATTCATATTATGGGCATCTGTAAATAGCCGATATGCTTCTCCATAATTTTGTGTCACTCCTTTACCTCGAAGATATAGATGAGCAAGTCTATACATTGCATTCTCATTTCCTTGTCCAATGGCTTTGGTGTAGAAATTAATAGCCTCGGATAAATTATTTTCAACGCCTTTTCCTTCTTCATAGATAACACCTAATCTATAACCAGCTCGAGAATCACCCTTATTTGAAGCAGCAGTATACCATTCAATCGCATTGAAAATATTTACTTTTACTGGAATTATATTACTATAGATATCACGCAGGCCATATTCGTATACATAACCAACATTGTATTCTAGATTATCTATGCCTTCTTCAGAAACTAGTTTGTACATTTTCAACAAGTCAGCACAGTGCATTTCACCGCCAAGTTTAACCGGAATTGAGAGCAATTCTTTTCCTTCTTCATTGCCTTTTTCTATTGCCTTTTTAATGAAATGATAAGCTTTAATATAATCTCGTTCAACTATGTAACCATTGAGATAGCATGTTGCTATTTTAATGTAAGTATATGGCATAGTAGTCGTTTTATCGTAACTATCCAAAAAATAACTTGACAGTTTCAATTCGGTCAGTTCATCTTTATAATCGTTATAGATACTAATCAGGTGACAAAGCGCTGTAATATTTCCATGATTTATAGCACGTTTAAACCAGAGTACTCCTTCGGATACATCTTTCTTGAATGGATCATTTTCGGATATTGTACCATAGAAATAATTATCCCCA
>VCJB01000697.1:1208-11798 GCA_024140155.1 Backusella parvicylindrica | reverse complement strand
TTTTTTTTTTTTATCTGTGTGCAAGATGATGTATATTTGAAATGGGAATTATTAAAAAAAATCGGAATATCCTCAAACTCAGTCATTATTTCAAGGTCATTCTACATAAACTTATTTTTTTACGTTTTAATAATACATGATTTCATACTATGCATAAAAGAAAAAGAAAAAAAAGCTCCATCTCCAATAAACAATTCAAACATGAAATTCTTTTTACTTTTTTCTCAGATCATATATATACAGCAACTTTTTTTTATTGTTTCGTTCTATACGTTTCGATTGCTGTCAAAGGATCCTCCGGTACCGGCCCGTTGTATTCTTTTATGCCATTTGTCTGTAGAAATAATTGTCCTATTGTATTGTTTGGCGTAACGGAAGTTTGGTTCTATAATGGCCCTTTTTTTTAGCATCATCATATATATACATTCTTTTTTTTTTTAAAAAAGAAATTACCTGGTATGAAGTTGACTTTGAAGCAGCCACATAAGGGTTATAATCAAGTACCTTGTTCGATTCATAATATTTAGTTTCATTATAATTATTATATCCAAAAAAGTTGTTATTCTGTTGTTTTCCTGAGTTGTTATAGTGGTTATTATAACTTGTATTCACTGATTTTCCTGTCAACTCTACACCACCACCTACTTGAGGAAGTGATGATGTACGATGATTGGCATGTGCTGGGTATGACCTCTGTGGTTGTTGTTGCTGTTGGTATACATTTTTTTGAATGGTGGGGTCGCAGAACGCAGTAGTATGAGGGGTAGCTGTAGTGTGATGCTGTTTTTGGTATGGAGCGTATACTTCTGGTCTTATTCGGTTCGAATTCTGTTGTGTGTAACGCATCGAAGTTTGGGGTACAACAGCAGATGAATCATACACTGCAGGTGTGACAGTCGGTAGCGGAAGTGCGGTACTACTACCACTAGCTGGTATTGTAGTAATAGCATTCGTGGTAGTAGCAGTAGTCATGATGGGGGCCGTTGTTGTTGGTGTTAATGTAATGGCTGTTGTTGTTGTAGCTGTCGTATGAATATATTGACTGTGTACAGGTCGAGAAGGAATTTTTAAAGGTACTCTTGAAATGGGTCTAGTAAAGTTATGAGCTGGCGGTACCTGATATTGTGCTTTTGATGAGAAAAGGAAAAAGTCCTGAGAAGGAACTACTTGTTGTTGATATTGGTTGGGATACACCATTTTTTCTAGTAATCTCTGACTTGGTTCAGCCAATATTGTAGTGGAGCACAGTAATTGCTCTCTAAAACGAAAGAGTGCGGTTCTCCATCTTTCATATTCTTGTTTTCCAACCGATAAACGAAACCTCAACACATCCAAGAACTCGAGCTCCATGATATTCAAGTCCCTTACCCTCATTCCAGATACCTCGGACCATGTTTTATTTGTAAAAGTATTATCATCTAGGAATTTATTCGCTATTGAAAATCACATTATTGTTATTTGTTACTAACCCAACAAAATATATTATACATCGTTTTTATTTTAAATATTCTATTTATTTATTTTATTTTATTATTTACCTAACATTAGTGCAACTGTAAATAAACGATATTCTGATCCTTCGGCTCCTTGGATGTTGGGGCTGTTTTGTAAAAGAATTGCAATGTACTTTAGTGAAAGGAGTACTACAGACTCAGACATCTGAGTTGCATTCAATATCTAGATAATAACAATAAGTACATGATGTTTCCACTTTCATGTATATATGGTTTACCTGTCTACAGAACTTCTTGAATGCTTCACTTGTCATGTTTGCCATATCAATGGCCATTCTATTTTGTTCTGGTGTTAATGGTTGATTGGTATTGTATCCTGATTTTGAGGATGAGTGAAGATCCATAACAAACTTTCGTCGTGCATGCCACATCAAATACACCATGGTCGATGTGAACTGTGCAAGCTCGGGAAGGGATAGGCTGACTGTAGGTTTAGCATCAGTTGCGCTCGGTAAAGGTTCTGTATGTTGCTGTTGCTGTATTATTTGTGGTTGTTGTTGACTTAATATTTGCTGCTGCTGCTGCTGCTGTTGTTGTTGTTGTTGTTGCTGTTGTTGGTGATGGTGATGGTGATGGTGATGGTGATGAAGAGGTGGGGGCTGATTGTAATGTGATTGATTGTACATGCCATTCTCAACTGGGTAACATTGAGAGTACATTATTCAAGATTAAAACAAAAAAATAAAGAGAGAGAGAAAGAAAAAGGATATAAATATACAACAGAAAAAAACAAAGCAAACTATATAAAAGTAATTCCAGACCCTATCTCTTCTTTATATATATTTTAATATACACAATGTTATAAAAGAAGAAAGGAGTAAAGGAAGAAGAAGAAGAAGAAGAAGAAGAGAGAAACAAGAAGAAAAGAGTGCAATATATTCAGGTGCTATATTGCAGTTTAAAATTAGTATTGAAAAAAATAAAATAAAAATCTGGACACATACAAAAAGATATTACAAAAAAGGAAAGTACAAGGATTGCAACTTCATATGTCACATCGAAGAGTAACCTTTTTTGTTTTTTTTCAGGCACTCTTCTTTAACGTGTTACCTGTTTTTTAAATGTCAGCTATTTTTTATTATTTCATTTCATTTCTCTCTTTGACTTGGCACAATCTTCTTTCTTTTTTCTTTTTTCTTTTTTTACCTAGCTTTTAAAAAAGGCTTAAGAACGCATGTTTTGAACTATTATTAAACCAAAAAAACAAGTAAGCAATAGAAATACAAAAAGTTCGAAAATAGTAAACTGATCAACATTTTATTATTTTTATATTAAAAAAATATATTTTATGTATGACAGACGATGCACACACAACTAAGAAACTCTCCATTTATAATACTTTCGCTAGTGCTAAAAACATTTGTATATTTATTTTTATTATTTAATATATATCATTGAATGCAAACGAACTTTATGCTTTGATATTGCATTCTATTTTCCGAGGGCTCGGAACAATCCATCTACCTTTATTCTGTACATTTTATTAAACTCTTTATTTCTTCTTTGACCCTCATTTGTATTGAAAATAAGTTTAATAGAGTATTGCATCACCGCACCAATCATATCTTATCTAAACTGACGATTATTTATTTGTTTAAGTGGAGTGCTAAGTTCTACTGTTGAATGTTACTTACTCTATCTGCTTTATGATCAATTCGTTTCTATAATAAGTGCTTTTTATTTTTATTTTTGAATAATAATAAACAATTTTAAAAACAAGATGAACAACGATTTTATCATTCAACAAAGGATGTACACGATGATCATATAAAATAATATAAATACATCGACAGTGAAATTAATTTATTTAAAAATAGAACCTCAGAATGATGCCTGGTCTATTGACGATGTTATAATAAATATAGTAGCAAATATCAAATTGCTTTAATTAACTAAAATGATGTCTCTTCATTTATACCTTTTGTTATTAGTCATAGAAAACGGGATATAATCTTGTTACTTCAATAAAAAAGGAAATTATAATTCCTATCCATTTCTTATAAAGTCGCTATAACATTAGTTGTCTTGGACGTAACTTGGCTTTTGGGGAAGCCCCTTAAAAAAAAAAAGAGAAAAATTGAATAATTAATACATCAATTCACAAAATATTAATTTATTTCTCTTCATTTTTTCTTTTTTCAAGTATTTTTTTTTTTTGAAATCATATTGGCATGTTCTTGGACTGCAGCTTGAAAACGGGTTAACTTACCCACAAACCTCATCTGTAATTTGGGTCACATACTAGCAGAAGCGCAGTAGCTTTGAGCAACTTAACATGAACACAAAAAGCAAATACTGACAGGAAATTGGCATTATTTTTAAAAGTTCTAAAGTAGTTCAAAATGGCCCGAAAAGGTGTACTGTTTATTTTCTCTTTATGTTTTCGGTCTAAAAAGTTATTAAATAGTTATCCGCAGTTCGGTACAAGCTTCTTGATCGTAATGAAGCCATTGTTTGTTATTTTTGGGATATCTCAGCTTTTCCTTTTTCTGTTTTGTTGTTTTTAATATAAATAGTGCTTCTTTTTTCTTATTCCTATTTCGATATCAATCCAAATGGTTAGTTACGATTACAATAAGCAATCCATCGAGCTACCTAATACTCGATCCACCGGCCAAACAGGTACATAATGAATCTTTATTTATTTTTCGATTTTATATTGATTTAAAATAAAAACATTAGGTATTTATCGCAATTCAACTACTTTGAATGGACTCAAGAATTGTATTACACCAACTTCTCAAAATGCATATGATCTTTTTAAATTTGGTAAATGAAGAAAACTGTCGACAAAAAAAAAAAAAGATAGACTCATCTTTGCAAAATGTTAGGATTCAACATCTCTAAGGATCAAAACTGTTTGGGCACCCGTTCCATCGAGAATGTTGAGAGAGGACCTTATGAATGGGAGACATATCAGCAGGTGAATGATCGCATCTTGAATCTAGGCTCAGGTTTATTAAACTACCTCCATCAAGAAATGGGTACATCCAACATACGTCAAATTCCCATTGCTATTTGGGCTGAAAATCGTCCAGAGTGGACCATCACTGACCTTTCCTGCGCAGCATATGGTTTGTTTTCTATCGCCCTCTACAATACACTGGGTTTCAATACGGTTGAATATATAATCAATCAGGCTGAGATATCCACAGTAGTATGCTCAGTTCATCACGTTACTGATCTTTTAAAATTAAAACAAAAAATACCCTCTCTCAAGACTATCGTCTCCATGGATTCTCTTGATAAAGCCAATATAAGTGACTCGAAGCAAGGTTCCTTGCGTTCTTGGGCTGTAAAGGAGGGTGTGAATATCATTGAAATACAGAAACTTGAAGAGGATGGAAAGAAAAATAGAAGGGAGTCTACACCTTGCAAACCAGATGATCTGTATTGTATAATGTATACGAGTGGTACTACAGGAATTCCAAAGGTAAAACGAAATTGAATACATACAATAAACTATATATTCAGGAACAATAGTAATAATAAAAATTTATTTTACTACCAGGGCGTTATGTTAACCCATACAAACTTTGTCTCATCTATGGTAGCTGGTGTCGAAATATATGGTTGTGAATCCAGTGACTCTGCTATCTCCTTCTTACCTTTAGCACACATTTATCAACGTATGTGTGAGATGATTATGTTCATGGCAGGAGGGTGTATCGGTTACTATAGCGGTGATATGAATCTACTTATGGATGATATTCAAGAATTAAAGCCTACTTTTCTACCATGCGTACCCCGTGTACTGAACAAAATATACGGAAAACTTGCCGCTTCTACTATTGAAATACCAGGTGAAAAGGGTGAATTAGCCAGACGTGCTATCACTGAAAAGGTGGCACAATTGGAGGCTGGAAGGGGGTTTACACATCCATTCTGGGATAACTTGATATTTAACAAAGTAAAGATGGCTTTGGGTGGTAACGTGAGATTTATCGCAACAGGCTCTGCGCCTATCAGTAAGGAAATTCTTCAGTTCCTTCGAGTGGCTTTATGCTGTGATATACGCGAAGGATATGGCGCCACAGAAACTTGTTCGGCAGTGACTATTAATCTACCCGGTGAATACAAAGCAAATCATGTGGGTACGTGTATTTCTTGCTGTGAATACAAGTTGGTGGACGTGCCTGATATGAATTACTATGCTACTGATCCTCTTCCCCGCGGTGAAATATTATTTCGTGGGCAAAACGTCTTCAAGGGGTACTACAAAGAACCTGAAAAGACAAGAGAAGCGCTTGACGACGACGGCTGGTATCACACTGGCGATATTGGTCTTGTAGACGAACGAGGATGTCTTGTTATCATTGATCGTAAAAAGAACATCTTTAAACTCTCCCAGGGCGAATACATTGTACCCGAAAAAATTGAAAACATTTATATGAAGCATCCTGTCATTGCACAGATATATATTCATGGTGACTCTCTCCAAAGCTCATTAGTAGCTATTGCTGTTCCAGATCAAGAAGCGTTGACTAGTATTGTCAAAAAAAGGTTACCGAAGTTATCTGCCATGAAATTAAGTCATTCTGATTTATGCCGAGACACAAAAGTTATCCAAATCATGCTTGACGAGATGAAACAGCTGGGTAGAAAGTCTGGATTAAAAGGATTTGAGATACCAAAGAGAATGTATCTAGAGTGGGAGCCTTTCTCTATTGAAAATGATTTACTGACGCCTACTTTTAAAATAAAACGAAACCAGGCCGCTCAACATTATAGACAGAATATAGAAGACCTTTACAAATCACTCAATAGTGAGAAAAGTAAACTTTAACTATAGCTTATAGTGTCTACTTGCCCATTCATTTAAATTGTACTCTTTCGTTTCTAAATACATGCTTAAATATACGATAATAATAAAAATACTATGCATATATATCCTTTGAATGATATGAAACGTTTTGCAACTTATTTGTTTCCTTTTTTAGAATAACTCAGGAAAAAGTCACAAGCAAAATGTGCTTTTTAAACTTTGACACTGAAAAAAAAAATTCTGCTTTATCTAATATTAAAATGAGCTTAGAAGAACGTTTTCCAGGAAGAGAAAAGCAGATCCAGTTATTCCGTAATATTTTTTCTGGCGTAAAGTGTAACTTATTCGTGTTTTCCTTTGCCTTTCTTTTCTATTTCCTCATTAACTTATCTGTTCTATAGAATGAAGAAGAGTCTACTTTCAAACCACAAAGTGTTTTTATCTGTGGTCAACCTTCAACAGGAAAGAGCAGTTTAGTCAAAGCCTTTCTTCAACAAAAGGAGTTTCCAGCAAACAGTGCGGCTTTTATCAATTGTGTCGAGTGTTATACACCACGAATGTTGTTTGAACAGGCCATTGATCAATGGAGTGGATTCTCAAAGACAGATTATTTAACCGCGTGCAAAGTCGACAATATTCATCAGTTTGTTTGTTATATTCGAGATGGTTTAATGATCAATAAAAACGAAAAGGAGTATAGAATTGAGATTGGCAAAGAACAGACAAATTATTTGATTTTAGATAGAGCAGAGAGACTGCGTACAATGCCTCCTACTCTATTACCATCATTACTTCGATTGGCTGAGTTGGTAAAGTGGTGTGAGATATATTTATTAAATGATGTATTCATGATGTTTACTTTTTTGATAACTTAGACTCAGAGAAATATAACAGTAATTCTTATATCCAACGTTGTATTTGAAAAGTTTAGATCGAAAGGTGGATCGATGGAGCCATATATCATTCGATTTCCTGAATATACTAAAGAAGACACATTGAAGATATTACAATTGGATTTTACACCTTCATACGTTGAAATAAGAGGAAACGATTCTGATGATGATGATGAAGACGGTATCATGGAGAAAGAGACAGAAACCGTTTTTCTAGACCATGATTTCTATTTGGGATTTTTGGAAGTGATTTATTCGATATTTAATCATAATTGTAAAGATATTAGTGAATTACGGTACTTTGCTGCTTTACTATTCCCACTTTATATAAAGCCAATTGAGAGTGGACGAGGTAAGAAAAGAAAGAAAAGAAAGAAAAGAAAGAGAAACAAAATGAATTGATCGTTTATATATATAGTAAATCCAAGCGAAAAGGCTAAATTATTTAAACACGCACAACCTTATTTCTCACAAGCAACCGACAAACTATACCTTCGTGAAATATCCAGTGTAGAATGGACAAAAGAAACGAGTCAATTAAAAGACGATTCTGATGATGAGGATAAGCAATTTTTGACAAAACGAGCAGTGGGAAGAGCAGAATTCGAATTACCTCATTATACAAAGTTCCTTTTGATTGCATCTTATTTGGCTTCGTATAATCCACCTCGATTCGATGTGCGTTACTTTGCAAAGGCGAGTGAAGAAAGAAGGAAGAAGAAGGGAGGTGGTACTCGTAAAGGAAGAGTAGATAAATTAGGTGGTAAAATGAGACAGCAGTTACTAGGACCAAAGGCCTTCCCCGTGGAACGTATGCTGGCGATATTCTACAGCATTATTGATGAACCGCTTGAAGATACCATTGATATTCAATTACAGGTCAGTGATGCATAAGATACTACATTCAATGGCTACTCATGATTATTATTAATAGATCACCAGTTTAACAACCCTTCGTTTACTTGTACGCACAACGACGATGGATCGATTAGATGGAGCGAAATACAAATGCAATGTTAACTTTGACTTTATTAGAACGGTAGCAAGAACAGTTCGATTTGAAGTTGACAAGTATTTGTATGACTTTTGTTAGTTAAGAATAAAAATAAAATAAAAAATGACGATTTGTTTCTTATTTATTTAATGTGACTGGATTGATTTGTTTATTTTTAATTATTGTTGCCTTTCTCTTCATTAATAATAATAATATTAATAAAAAGTTAAGCATAGATGAATCCAATAATGATTTCATCTGGAGTTAGCATCACTACATCAAACAATACTGAGGAGAATAAAGCACAGAAAAGTAATAAATGTATTATAATTCATGTCTTTTGACTCAGTTTTGCTCATTTCCTTCTTTTAGCGCAAGCTTCTCATAACTCAAAACGACAGTGTAGAAACGTAATCATTCACGGCTATTGTAAATATGAAGACAAGGGATGTGAATTCCAACACGGTGAGGTACCTGATAATATAATAAATGGACGATATAATTGCAACGATATTAATAGTGTGTGCTTTAATGAACAATAGACAAAACCCACCAGTCCGACGCCAAATAGTCCTGAGAAGTAAGGAATAGAATAGATTATTCGATATTATTAAGTTAACCGGAGTCTTATACTTCTATATTAAGTGGACGAATCAATGTGAACAGCTCATCAGTCTCAGCAGATAGTATTCATGCACCGGTATTTATACCAAAATCCTTTGTCACAGGTGAGTGATGATGAAAATGGATATACAATTCGTTATTAATGCTAATCTTAATATGCTAAATATCTTGATAGAATCACCTTCAATGTAACTTGTCGTTTTTTTACTATAGATATTTTATTTATTTAAATAATAATAATTATTGCTGTCCTATTATAGACTGTTTAAGGCTTCTACCAATTCGATATTACCTCCGGCACCTCCGGCACCTCCAGCACCAATTCCATCTTCTTCAGCTACTACCACGAATGGTTTGAATTCAGCTTACTCACCCTTTAGAATGAGTCAAACAGTGAGTGTTTTTTATACATATATGCTATAATCACTCATTATACTTAATATAATAACAACCATAAAAGTCACTTCCTTATGGTTTAGGTAGTACGATTTACTCACCTCACTTAATGAATCATAATGGATCAGCAGCAGAAACCTATTATTATCAACAACAACAACAGCAACAACAACATCATCATCATCACCAACAAGTACATAATAATAATATGACTAAATACACAACTTTTACATTGATATTAACAATATGTCTTTTATTATTGCTAGTTACAATATCATTTGAGTCCTAATACATTACCACATGTTGCGAACCTATTGCCTCATCAAAGGGCAGCACAATCTTTTTCAATTCCAGACACTTTATGTGAACAGTTATTAAAACGAAATGAAGCAACTACAATAACTACGATGCGTAAGTTGATTGAGTATATACATATATATATATATCAATGAATAATTCTATTTCAGCTACTTATGTGTATATATATATGTGACCAAAGCAAAAGATAGCCCTTTACCAGAACAAGTACATGTCTATCATTCACTACAACCATTAGAAGATCGACCTGGAAAAATATTAGGAAATCCATCATGGTCTTATAAAGCAACCAGTCGGAAGAATGGAAAGACATGTGTGTTGGTAAGAGTAGCAGGTTTTAGATTGGTCAATGAACAGGCCATGTCGATTGTAAAAAGATGGTGTAAAGTAAAGCATAGTAGTATTGTTGCAATAAAGGAGGCTTTCACAACAAGAGCATTTGGCGATTCATGTAAGAAGACGTGTGTGTAACGTTCGTCATTTTACTTATATTTTCTTCTTTAGCACTTATATTTGTATATGACTACCATCCATGTTCAATCACACTGTATGAGGCTTATTTTACACCGCAGGCACAAGCACTTCTCCATGCACGATTTCAAGCGGCGGGTGGGGCTGCTCTACCTGTACCTGAAACCACCTTGTGGAGCTTCATCACACAAATATCGAGTGCTTTAAAAGTCATACATGGCGCCGGTCTATCTGCACGCACCATTGATCTAAATAAGATTCTTATGACAAGTAAAAATAGATTACGTATTAATGGATCAGGTATTTCGGATGTACTGCAATATGATGGTACGGAAAAAACGTTTATCAACCAGGTAAAAATAAGGGCAAACGATATTAGGAAGAAGAGACAAAGAGAGAGCTTATTCTTTTTTAATATTATATTAGCAAGAGGATTTGATTTCTTTTGGTAAACTCATTATTACACTTGCATGTAATTCAATGGATGCAAGGCACGATTTACCCGAATCGTTTGAGTATCTTTCCCGCTTTTATTCTCCTGATTTGAAAAATGTGGTTCTTTATTTATTGGGCAAGCCATTTCCTACCAAAGCCATCGATCATGTTATCACAATG
>VCJB01000664.1:4012-20149 GCA_024140155.1 Backusella parvicylindrica | reverse complement strand
AAAAAAAAAAAAAAATCAAAGGAAACTAAGCTTAGTCATTTTCTAAATATACATCATAGATACTTCTTTCTGGGCATTCAACGCATTTAGCACACTTTATTCTAAATGAATTACTATCTACTGAAATTACTTATTTAAAACATCTAATGATAATCAAACAAGTAATGAAAATACATTTGTATTTATTTTTCTTTTCACAATATTTATCTTTAAATTGCTATTATAGATGTTTATGAATCCATTAATACAAGCCGCTAATAGCTACCCGCGACCATCAGTCAACTTAAAAGACATTCAAACCATTTTTTCATATATACCCGAGTTGATTGCCTTGTCGTCACTATTAGTTCATCGGTTAAAAGATAGCATTCGCACAACGGAAAATGGAGAAACTTACGGCTCGATTGGAGAAGTGTTTTGCGAATTAGAGGATCACTTTGACATATATATATCTTATGCTGCCAATTTTGCAAAACAGCAACGGTGTATTACACGCGCTGATAGAAGTATAGTCTATAGACAATTGGTTCAGGTAAATAACATTAAAATACTTGTGTAGAACATTAGTCCTTTTTTTTTCTGTTACTTTTTTTTTCTTGGTTACACGCTGTATATCTGACTTACTTGATTAGGACTCGTTGCGAAAAAAGGAAACAAATAGAATGGGGTTATCGGATTACATGATTTCACCTATCCAAAGGATCACACGTTACGGTTTACTGCTAAAAGGTTGGTGATCTTTTTTTTTTTTTTTTAAAAAAAAAGAAAAAAGTAATTGATATGAATAGCAGAAGTGAAACTAACCCCATTTGATCTTTTATAGACTTGGCAAAACACTCAGACCCATCAAATCCTGATTACTTCTATTTGGAAAGATCTTTAAAGTGCCATTTAGCGCTTGCACATGCTATGAACGAAATTCAATGAGTTAGACTTCGTATCGGGAATTTACCACACAAATTACATAGATGTACAACTGTTGCACAACAGCAACGGAATAGAAAATAATGATTTTTAATTGGATATTATATAACTTTTTTAGTACTTTTTTTGTTGTTGTTGTTGAAACTGATGAGAAGCAATAAAAGATAACAGTGATAAAAAGAAAGTTTATCGTTATTATACAAGTAAATAAGGCTAAAAAAATATGCATTAAACATGTTTAGAAAATAAATGTCGATCCTCTCCTATTGTTTGTTTATTTCCAAATTTATCATATTACTATCTGATTCATAATCGAAGTAAAAATATAAGAATGTATATTAGTGCTTTTACATAAGAATTAAAAACATCTATTTAGCGTTATCTCTCGTATGTTGCGATAAAAAACAAAACAAAAACATGTGAAATGAACCAATTAAGGGATTCAAAAGATTTTGATTATATACGAATGCATTTAATAAAAGAAGGGGTTGAAAAATACATTATGTATTATTTAGCTAAACTGATGGGTAATATTTATATATACTTTATCATTCTGTCATTTTTTTTATATTAAAAAATGATATCAATATCGGTTCCTGAATCTTTTTGACGTTTTATTACCTTGATTTCAGTACCGACCTCTTTTTTCTCTCCATATACATATATATATATATTTTAATCCGCCTTTTTTAAACTATCCAACCCGAGCTGTCAAATAAAAAAAAATAAAAAAAAAGAAGTTTCATGAATTCATATATTTCAATTGAATTACATCATAGCTTTTATTTAGTAAAACAAAACTCATGGCTTATTCTTTGGTTTGTATATATTTGCTTCATTTTTTATAGGCTATTTTTTTTTAGCATTTTATTTAAATGCAAAAACTAAAAGAAATAACGCTCTAAAGAGTGCTCCTAAAAACAAAAAACTTGTGCCATGCCACCCATTTAGAAAATTTGCTCCGAGAAATTGTTACACAGATACTTTGTGGAGCAATGCTAACATTTTACCATTGGTTATGCTGAATCTCTGATTTGCTTTCAACTCAATTCGATAGTAATAATAATCTCAGTTCAGAATTATAAATGGATATAATTATTACTATTATTAAATCATTTATTTTTTAATAAAAAAAATTAATAAACTGTCATATGTAAATGTTTATACGATATGGCGTCATTAAAATTGTTATGATTAAAAGAAAAAAAAAGAGACAATGGGGACATGCTACGCGTATTTGAATTAAACTTTTTACTTCCTACTTAGTCCACAGAAGTAAGTGAGAGATCCTTTGATCGTCAAGAGTAGCTTCTTTCCTTCTTTTTTTTTTTTTGTTTTATTTTAAAGCATTGGTGACCATGATTTTATTGGCACTAGGTATGCGTAACTCACTTAGTATGAATATTTAATTTTTCAAAATATTTTATACAAAATCCAAACACTGAAATAGAAAGAGTAGGTTAAATAAAAAGTGCAGGAAGGTTTTAGTTTATTTCATATTTAACTATATATTATTTAAAAATTAAATTGCCAGTTGATATCACTCCAAAAATAAATACACGTCTATACTGATTACATCTAGTCTCGTACCTTATGCAAATAAACATGTTTATTATATTTGCTTTAATAAAAGTTAAAAATTAATAATAAAAAGAGTTATATTATCACCATGATAGTGTCTACATTTAAACTGTTATTTCCTCGCTATTAAGTTCTTTTGTATGATCATTAACTGAGCGTTACCATTAATAGAATAATAAAAATGGTAAATATTATTCAACTAATCTTAAATATCAAGGTGTTTTTTTAACCTTTAAATTACCGTAGATGTAATTATCCAGAAGTTATAAATCTATTTTATAAACATTTAACGAAGGACTAAAATCAAATGAACCCGATATACTCATAGGTTATTAATTCCGAATAAAATCCAGAATGGATCTATAGCAAAATACTTCCAGTCAACCACATGCCACTCAGCGTCCTATTCTGACTTCACTAGGGTAGGAGTGCACTTTATTTTTGTAAGTTAGACTAATTAGGATGAAGACATTCGAATATTTAGACCTCATATGGATTAAATATAGTTATATAATAATATATCATTTTTTAACAGTAAGCATTGATTAATGCAAAAGGAGTGATTATACATAATAATCTGTACAGTACGGATGAATCACTAATAAACTTATGATAATAATAATAAAAAACAAATAACCCATTTGATTGTTTTTAAAAAAACAAAGTGAAAAAAAAAAACTTGCTTTCTTCTTTTTTACTTTCTTTCACTCTAATATGAAAAACAACATCAACAGATTTATTTCTTTATTACCTATCGAGATGTAATTGGTTATCTCAAAATATTGTAAGTCATTATTATCATGTACTTTCGATGGATCCAAATATGATATTGACCTACATTATTAATTGAATGATTTAGCTTGCGCTATCAATCATAAAATAAAAACAACAAAAAGGGCTCCTCCCAATCACAAAACGCATTCCAAACCAGCGATCCGTTGCAGATATCTAGTAGTGCCAGAGTTTTAAGATCCCATTCTAATGCAAGTCCACAACAAGTCTTCAGTGACTTTACATCGCGCTAAGGAGATAGACACTGCCATTGTAGCCTACAAACACTCGGTAGAGGCAATTTAAGAGAGCCTATTATTAGAGTATGTAGAGAATCCGGTAGAGGACTTGTAATGATCAACCATTCATCAATTAGTGAACATATATTAACACCGAATGCACATCAAACGAAGAATCGATGCTAACAAACTTGGATTCCTTTTAACCGTATCGATAGCTGTGTGTATATCGTTTTCTTTCTTGTTAATAGTCGAATTCACCATTTAGTATACAAATTGAAATCCCTGCTAAGTTGACTGCTTCTGTTTGAAGTATTTCGACACTTTTATTAGCTCTCACAATAGCTTATATTAAAAACTTTTTCTTTTTCTAAACAAATATCTATATAAAGATAAAACACAAATGACATGCACAAGTATACGGACAATTGTGGTTCCTATTTGCAAATAAAAGTAATAAGAAAGAAAAACCACATTGGATAAGTAAAATATATTATGAAATCATCAATAAGTAGAATAAAAATGCTTATGTGTTTTGCTTTAAGATTTACACTCTTGAATCATGACTGAAGACTTTAATGACTTTTATGGAAAGTGCAATTATAAAAATGAATAAAATAATTAATAATATTGGAAACTTACATTTGAAAGAATATTTTAGAATAAATGCCTATTATATTTAATGGGTTATGTTGAATCACAACGAAAAATTTAAGCAGGGATTTTCAAAAAAAAAAAATGAAGAAAATTGGCAACTTTTGGGAGAAAATTGGCAACTAGGTTGCCAAAAAGTAGTCGTTTTTCGAAAAAATGCAACTTTTCTCCTTTTTCACCGCTGGAAAAGCAGTCATAAATAAATTTATTCTCAGATTAAAAAAAGGTTGCCAAAAAGTTCATGTTTTTGTCAAAAAATGGTAACCTTATGAAGAAAAATGGCAACTTTTGGGAGAAAATTGGAAACGATTAGTTTTTTTTTTCGTAGTGAATATTAGTAAAGCATACTCTATAATGTCTCTACTTTTATTCATTTCGCTTTAGGAAAACCATATTATATGTTCGTCAGCCTCATTTTAGCTGGTATTTTTTATTTTTATTTTTATATAATTGGTTTTTGACAGGCATCACTTTATATGTGGGATTTGGTTATTCTATGTTTCTTTACTCGTCAGACTTGGTTTTCATCCGGCTTTTATTTTGTATAAATTTCTATTTGTCGGATTCTATTTTTATTGAACCAATACTCTAGAAATGAATCAATCAATTAAATTTAACATATAAACAGGATATATTATCATTGCGAGATACTATTATAATAAATGGTCCCAAAAAATTGACCCTGGGTACCCTGTTTTAAGACTCAACTGCTGCAAATCGAATTTGCTTCTCTGCTATTTTATAAAGGAACAGTAAAATTAACAAGGAGCCACTGTATCCTTCAAATAATGACTTGGAGTAAAATGAAATATTCAATTTGTATAATAATAATAGCTGTATTTATTTATAATAAAGTTAAAAGCTACCATCTTGCTAATGGTATTGATCTCAATGCAAGTAATACTAACAAAAGGAATTAACGTAAACAAAAAAAGCTTATTTTGTCATTAAGATATCAACTGCACCGAGTCGATTATTTGTTTATAAAAAGTCAGTTATATAATCATAATAACACCTTTACTGTTATTATTATTATTTTGTATTATAAAACAAAAAAAGATATGAACAAGAAGAAGAAGTAAGATAACTGTTCTATGTTATAAAACAATACATTGATTTGATTGGATGATCGACACAGTTGGTGTTTTATATTTTTTTTTTTAAGGGACACACATGACCTTACTCCTTTTTAAAAACAAAATAATAATAATAACAATAATAATAATAACCTTGGTTTTGTTATACTTTCTCTTTATATATTATTAATCTTCTTTGATAAAATAGCAATGAGACCTTTAACGCTCGTGTCTTTGTTAGCACTAGTTGTACTTGGTTTGACCTCAGTTTACTTTATAGTTACCACTACTGATTATACCCAAACACTGTCCTCATCTAAAGCTAAGGCTCAATCACCTCTTGAGGAAAGTCAGGTCATAATGCAGTACATGGGCAATAAGACAGAAAAGTAAGAAAATAAAAAAAGCTTTTTATTTTATTTTAAAATAACATTATATATATGTACTAATATATACACTTATTCTTATTATGAACAAATAGAGCTGAGCTTGGAAGAGCGACCTGGAAAGTAAGGCATTAAAGTATAAAAGATAGAATAACAATAAGAGTTGTTGATGTTTATTAGATGACATCACTAGTTTCTTCATACAATGATGGCACGCTATCCCGAGAAACCAACACAATATGAACGTGAATCATTACTTGATTTTATGCATTTATTCTCTAAATTATATCCTTGTGGTGAATGGTAAATATAACAGGTTGACGTGAAAGGACAAAAGGAGTATTTTTTAACGTCTTTTTTAATAGCGCCGGGCATTTTCAAAAATTAATCTCCAGATTCCCGCCACAAACAACATCAAGAGTCGCTGCTTCTCAGTGGCTATGTGCCATGCATAACAAAGTCAATGAGCGCTTGGAAAAACCCATTTTTGACTGTAGTGATATTGAGGCAAAGTATCCTTGTGGTTGTGATGCGGAAGTGGAAGAGTAAAAGCACAATTGTGAAGTTAGTAATGCTATGGATACTTAGTACAAGCTGTGGCATTTTTGAAAACGCATATCTTACATTCATAAAGGCAAAAAAAAAAGCATATAAATATATTCTCTCTCTGTTGCGGAAAATAAAAAATATAGAAAAACACTCACACAAAATATATTATATTTATATTGTTTTGTTTTGTATTTATCAATTATTGTTATTAATATCTTTTTATAACAATAACAATAATAAAAAATGACAGTTGCAAAAGCAAAAGTAAGAGAAGAGTTACCAGCAACTTGGATAAGAGCCTGGTTCCTTATTAGCTCCATTGTGGTTTGCTGGGTAAATTTAACTGGAAAGAAAATGAATAAACTGAATTGAAATGAGAATGGAATGAAGAAAAGCTTACTTTTATTCTCTTATTTATTATAGGACTTTGGTTATTGTTTATTAAGGTAAAAAATGGCTTGTTTACTAATGACTGCAGCTATTTATTTATTTATTTTTAAATTAGACCCTACAGCATGGAAGGTGGACCACTTAATTTTCTTTGGAAACCATACAACCTGTATGGCAAGGTAATTATGATAATGTGAGAAAAAAGACAGAAAAGGAGATTAAACATTTTGAGGTTCAGATTGATCATTTCTATGGTGCTCCAGCTTATCTTGCAAAAGATGGTTTTACTGGTGCTCAAGGTAAATTATTAAAATTATTATTATAGAAAGATAATAACCATCTATATGATATCAATAGCTACATTGAATGTAATTGAGACCATCATGAACTTTGTTTATCTTGCACTATTAAACACTGATAACGTAAGCGTCGGTCAAGCCAATTTATTGGGCTTTGCCGCTGCTGTGATGACTACTTCAAAGACTGTACTTTATTGGTTGGTAGAGGCATTTTCGGGCATGGCACACACGGGTCATAACAGCGCAAAAGATATGATCTTTTTATGGATTGTAAATATATATTTTATTGAGCGACCCATTTTTCTGTTTTTACTAATAAAGGAAAAATAAATTAGATTCCAAATGGGTTATGGATCGTTGTTCCAGGTGCCATCGTTTATATCTTTGCAAAGGATATCGCTTCCCGTTTATCATCGAATATCAAAGTAGATTAGCTATTATGTTAATATATAAATAAATAAAAATTTATTCGTTCTTGTCATTGATTGATATAATCGGGCCAAAAAGACCCTTGTTGCACACATATTATTCCCCTCACCGGCTGATAAAAAAGGGCATTTTTTAGCTTTATTGTCCGTATGGTACACAGAAACACACACGCGCAAATGCATGTTGTCTTTTTTTTTATGATATTTTTCATTAATAAATCTATATATCTTTGTGATTTCTCTTCTTAATACTATCATCTTTTTTTCAATACGTCATAAATATAAATACGCTAATACAAATAATGTATAAAATCAATAATACTAGAAATAAATAGATTATTTATAAAAATAAAGACCACACGTATAATTTTATTAAACATGGTTTGATTTTGATTGGCTCAAGCATTTTTGCTGAATTTGGCTTTGACACTCATTTCACTTCGGAATTTTTTATTGTTACGACGGGACTTTCTTTCGCATTAATGTTTTCAATTCTCCTTTTCCCCATTGTTTTTAAATTAGCGCCCTAAAAAGAAAAGACTAAAAAAAAAATCGATATATATATAAACTGGTCCCTGATTCTTCTTTTTTTTTTTCCATCTTCTTTATTATATTCAAATAATACAATTTATTTTACTTTAAACAAAAATGACTCAACAAATCTCTGATTGTACTATTACCAAGTTCGAAATTCGTGACGTTCGTTTCCCCACCTCAAAGCTTTTGGATGGTTCCGATGCTATGAACAAGGATCCCGATTACTCTGCTGCTTACATTATCTTTTACACCGACAATGGCGAGTTTGAAGGTCACGGTATGACATTCACCAACGGTCGTGGTAACGAAGTCGTCTGTTGTGCTATGGAAGCTCTCGCTCAAAAGTTCGTCGGCAAGAAGCTTAGCGACTTGGCCAAGGACATGCGTGCCACTCACCGCATCTGTACCGGTGACTCCCAGTTGCGTTGGATTGGTCCTGAGAAGGGTGTTATTCACTTGGCTACCGGTGCTGTCATCAATGCTATTTGGGATCTTTGGGCCAAGGCTGCTGGCAAGCCTGTCTGGAAGCTTGTTGCTGACATGACTCCTGAAGAATTTGTTCAGTGTGTTGATTTCAAGTACATCACCGATGTCCTTACTGAAGAAGAAGCTATTGAAATGCTCAAGAAAATCGAATCCACCAAGCCTCAACGTGAAGCTGAAATGCGCGAACACGGTTTCCCCAGTTATACTACTTCTGCTGGTTGGTTAGGTAATTATTGGGAAAAACTAAAGTTTTTTTGGTGTGTGAGTTTTTTTTAAAGCTGAATACTAATTATTCGGGATTTTTTTTTAAACACAATAGGTTACAGTGATGATAAAGTCCGTCGCTTAATTCGTGAAGCTAAGGAACAAGGTTTCACCTACTTCAAGCAAAAGGTTGGTAGTGACAGAGAATCTGATGTCCGTCGTGCCGCTCTTATCCGTGAAGAAATTGGTGAGGATGCTGTCTTGATGATGGATGCCAACCAAGTTTGGGATGTCGAACAGGCCATCGACTGGATGCAAGATCTCCTCAAGTTCAAGCCTCTCTTCATTGAAGAACCCACTTCTCCTGATGACATCCTCGGTCACGCCGCTGTCAGAAAGGCTCTTTACCCCCATACCCGTGTCGCCACTGGTGAACACATCCAAAACAGAATCATCTTCAAGCAATTGTTCCAAGCTGGTGCCATTGATTTCTGTCAAATCGATTCTTGCCGTGTTGCTGGTGTCAACGAAATCCTTGCCATTCTTTTGATGGCCAAGAAGTTCAACATCCCTGTCTGTCCCCACGCTGGTGGTGTTGGTCTCTGTGAATATGTCCAACATCTTTCTTTGATTGATTACATCTGTATTACCGGCTCCACCGAAGGTCGTGTTCTTGAATATGTTGACCACTTGCACGAGCACTTCATCGATCCCGTTGTTATGAAGAACAGCAACTATACCGCTCCCCTTGCCCCTGGTTACTCTATCCAAATGAAGAGAGAGTCTATTGAAGATTACACTTACCCCACTGGCAAGATTCATAAGGACTCTGCTTAGATTTCCCCCTTCAAAACAGCCTCCGCTACTATTATTTGTTAAAATCAAAGCATTTAGATATTACCCACAAAAAAACAAAAAGATAACATTTAAAAAAAAAATGATAAAATGCATGTATAAAGCTTACCCTATATAAATAAATAAATATTTGTAACTTTAAAATAATAATGGTCTTTTATTTATCTAAATACTAACAACAGCAAGATATTAACTTGAATAGCTAACTATTTTTATTTTATTTTATAGATTCAAGAAGAAGAAGATCAGCTGGTACATACTCTTAGTAAAGCAAGGCTACCACTTCCGCTACTCGATTCCATTAGTTCATCACGAGCAATTTCAGAAGCAGCAGCAAAACAAGTTTTCCCAACTGAATATCAACCTACATATACAATTTTAGCATACAGACAACATTATGGAATATATTGATCGAAGGAATCAGGATAAGAAGTATCGGAAAAAATCAGAAAAGTAGCGTTTTTTAGCTTGGGTAAAACGAGAGTCAATCTTCATGGCTGGTGATATAAGAATGGTTTTTGGATTTGTTAGGTTGGGAAAAATCGCATTACAAGGTATTATTGTGTTATTTAAAATGCTTAAAAAGCGTGAACTAAGTTAAATGGAACTGAATTGGTAATGAGTAGAGACAGTGTTTCAATTAAATATATCAATATTGGCGGTAGAGAAACCGGTGGTAAGATGAAGTGTTGAATTATAAATATAGAGGTGGAGTATTTCTGGATGTTGAAAAGTTATTTCTTCATAGTTAGATCTATTTAAAGCCAGTGGTAAAGATACCCCGCATTTTCCTGCAACTAAGATTTTTTGTTTCTTATATGTTTGATATATTTTTTAAAGTACAATGGGAATATTAACCGGATATTAAAGTTTCCAAAGTATTCTTTTCAATTCATCAATCTTGAAGACTTGGTATAAAAATCTGAGTTGAGGAACATTCACAAGTGTGTACCACCATGTTAGTCCTTATAGATATTAATAAATGAAAAATATTTTTTTTAAGTGATATTCGTGGACATTGGTGTATAGATCTCTACATTTACATTGTTCATCATTTATAGGGAAAGTGATATAGTTTTCGATTTTCAAATGACATCACAATAAAGTAAGTTAACTTTAGCGGGGAAAAGCAAAAAAAAAATTGTAAATTTACAAAGAAAAATAGCGAGTCGCTGGGTTTCATTTCCCTATTTTTTTTGGTAAATTTTAGCGCTTTGTGGATTTAGAGAGTCCGCTGAGGATGCTCTAAAGGGTGCTTCAACTGTTTCTTCAGCAATCAGCAATCAGCGATGCTTTGAACATTCCTGATGGTGTCTTTATTGCACCTTTTAAAGAATTTAGTGACATGAAACGTTTGATCGATGATCATTTACAAAACCAAATTCGCTCTGTTGATGCAAGACTTTTATATGACATTTTTATTATTACACTCGACGGTAGCAGTAAACTAGTCATTAAAGAAGTAAAGAATCCTGAGAAAGAAATCTCCACAAAAATGGTAATGATCAGCGGAGATTTTAATTTTTACCCTCTCAGTATGAAAAGGCAATCAAGATCAAGAGAGGAGAAAGGGAAGAGAAGAGAAGAGGAGATCCAAGATGCCAAAGCCAATCTCACGCATAAAGGTCAGATGTTGATGTATACTGTTTACGTTACTAGTTTGAATGAGATAGAGCCAATGTCGCTGGAAAACCTTGGTGAGATTTAGTATATGTCGAAAAGCGAATCGGTGATTGATAGACTGTAAGAAATAGCTGCTGATATGAGCTGTTTGAACAACTAATAGCTTTTATTTCATAGAATATACAGTGGTATTTACTTTGCTGATGTTTGTGAAGACCACCAATACATGCCTCATACCCTTGATGACAGTATCCACAGTCTTGTTAATCAATTTTCTCGAGTGAGTGGTAGTCAAAGAGAAAAGTAATGAAACTAATTTTCTTTATAGGCAGTGCGATACAAAAATGACAATTTGCTGTTGAGTCCCTTGAAACCTGAATTCGCCAATATAGCAATTCTTTTATCATCCTGGTAAATTCACTTGCTTTGCTTGAGAGTGCTTGTAGCTAATGAAACTTATTTAGTCATTCCAACATACTCAAAGAGTATAAAATTCAGCAATTAATTTTTCACTTATATAAGCCAATGGAGAATCAAGATAATAGGGAGACTGATTAGAAAGTGAAGTACATTGTGCCTTTTGTCAATCCGTTTTCCATGTCAATGAAAGAATCCAAATATATTGGTAAACTATATAAAAAAATCAGTGGTAGCAGGAATTGATGCCTTTTTTAGAGACGAACCATTCGATTTCTATTATTGTTCAAACACAGTACGCGCCCAGTTTAAGAGTGACCAAATTTAAGGCTAAACTCTGAATACTTTTTTTTTTTTTTTTAAAAAAGCTAATTAGGAAAAAATGGGAAAAAATATAACAAAATGGAAGTATTTAGCCTTATTTCGAGGCTAAAATTCTCAATAAGAGTACAAAGTGCTGGAAAAAATGCTACTCTTAAACCGGGCGCATACTGTATGAATATTCAGCACCGTCAAACATCAAATGCCAAGTTTGTTGAAATTGGTGGTTTGGTAATTGGAGCGGTGGAAATCAACCATTCCATACAGCAACTGTTGACATCGACAAGGACATTATACGACTTGGTGAGATAACCAAAACAATGCTTCATAGAAGAGTGTTGAAGATGAAATCACCAAGAGAGTGTATGACCTTTGAAATTATGGTTTATGGCTCAACTGTTGAATATTATATTCATCATTATCATCCACCAGCAGCAGTACCAGCACAATTATCATCATACACATTTAAACTGAACTCATTCTTAGAACTATAAACAAGTTTCTCGATTATCCTTACATTTTTCGTCCTGGCCAAATCCATACCTTAGACCTTGAAGACTTAGACTCAACTTGTTCTTGAGTACTTTTCTAGTGAACCATCAATTCACTCTCGTTAGAAAATACAGATTTAGGATTATAATAGTAATGTATGCTTTTAAAGTAGATGGTTCTTAATAAAGTATTGATGATACTATTCGCTTCCATAAAATACCATAGAATAGACTGTAAAAGAGACCATTGGAATCACAAAAAATGAATACAGAGAGTTTATTAGCTGTTGAATAAGTGGATTATCGACTACTAGTGGCCATATAATTCTAATCATCTAGAATTTTTTTTTTTATAATTGATATAGGTCTTTTTGTCTTTTTTGGATCATATAAATTATGCAAAAGCGAATGTTAGCAAAAAACCTTAATTTAAGTTAATGTGGATGATAACTAAAAGTTCTTTTTTGTTGTTTTCACTACACATACAATATTCTTACTCTTTTATGAAAATAAAGTAATACTAGACTTGTTACGCATAAAAACGCCAAAACAAAACAAAAGTCAAGTCAATTATTAGATGGGGAAATAAATAAATTGACTTTTTTTGATTATTACTTTCTATTCACATTACTTTATTGTGGTGATTTTGCTTCTACTTTCTTAAATATATATGCTCAGGTATAAAGTGACACAGTTAAGAGAAGAAAAAAAAAGGTTGAGTTTAACGTGTTTAAAACATCCCTCATTCATTAAAAATGCATGCGTCAATTTTTTTCAGTTAACTTATTCCCAAACGTTTAAATTTGAACTTCTGGAATAAGTTAATTGTGAACACTTATAACGCAAAAAAAAGGAATCTCTAATTTATAGCAATGAATCCGGTAATGATTCACCACAGTGGTCCCTCAATATATTCACCTTCAGGGCGACAAAAATGGTGCATTTATCAAGAGACCATTGTAATAGAAAAAGAAGTGAATACACGGATGTAGCCGTTAGAAACCTCCTAGAGCTTATTCATAGCAATTATCTGTACCATGATTATGACTAATATAAGTACTGATATCAATGAAGAAGTGACATTGAGGTTATTACATAATTGTTAGTCTAATCCCTGTAACCACCCCCCCCACACACACACTGTTATATTTTGTTATGAAAATAAACTCATTTAAAAGATGATGTAACAATAAAATGGATAAAAAGTGTTACGTATGATGGCCTTTAATTTATCTAGGAAACATTAAACAAAGGTCACTTGCTTCTTATTTATAAAACCAACGCCTTGTTCTGTTGTAATGCAGTCGTTTTTAAATGATAAAAGCTATATCCGGTTACTAAACGTCTGTAGATAGTATATCTTATCAACTTTCAAAAGTATAATCTGACTTGTAAGACGCCATTCTTAAAAGTAGTATCACAAGGAAATGTTTTTTGTTACACACTCATTTTGTTATTTTTTTTATGTGTTTATCATAATAAAAGACACTACTGTAATGATCCTATCTAGACAAAGTACACAATTAATCAATTTTTTTTAAAGGAAAAAAAAAGTAGCCTTTAAAATTTTAACGAGAAAGATTAATTATACGATAAAAGGAATTGTATTTTCAAACGCTACACGAGAGTTATTAAATTTATGGTTAGATTCACTTGATTGAGTGCTCAGCCAAGATCTTTCTTCTAGGATCTCTGGTGATTTTAATTTATTCTTCGCTCTTTCCATTACCTTCATCTTTGCCAATAACAAAAGAAATTATGGCTCAGCGGCAGGAAAAGCGTAAGTTGACCTACTTCGGTGAATAAATAGTAGAGAATAGAACTTAACTTTTCAAACAGGTGATTTTGAGGATAGTGATACTGTTGATTCTCATATTTTGGAGAATGCATTAAATGAACACCCAGTAGCTCAGCTTGAACTTGGAAAGTGCTATTTTCATTTAGATGATATGGAAATCAATCGTGTCAACACATTTGTCTGGATATCTCGGTCTGCACATCAAGGGAACTTGGAGGCACAATTTACACTAGGCGATCTGTATGCTCTTGGATGGGGAACTAAACAGTGTCACACAAGTGCTTACGAATGGTACACCAGGGCTGCTATACAAGGTTATAAAAAAGCTTTAACTAGGATTCATAATCTATATCAAGAGGATGTTCGAATGCACTGCCGTGGACAGCTGAATACAGATGAAGAAGAATGGGCATATGATTATTATAAACAGGAAAACAATATCAGGGAATTAAACGAATATCGATTGAAAATAAATAAAGCTATTTTGAACGGTGCTATAGACTATTACAAAGATCAGTTTAAAAAACGCCAGGCATCAAATCAAGACGACCCTAATGTTCAACAATACCTTGGATTTCTCTATCAACACGGATACGTTGTGAAAAAATACGCTAGCGTAGCCATTAATTATTATGCAAAGGCAGCTGAGCAAGGTCTAGTTGGTGCTCAGTACAACCTGGGGCTTTTATATCAACATAACACAAAGATTAAATTTAATTACAGACACGCTCTTCGATGGTATACCTTAGCCGCAGACGCTGGAAATGTAGCCGCTCAGAATCGATTAGCTTATTTTTATGAAAAAGGACTGGCTACTGATATTGACTATCAAAAAGCATTATACTGGTATACAAAAGCAGCAAATGCTGGTCACTCAGGAGCTCAATTAACTCTTGGAAAATGGTATCGACAAGGGAAGTGCATCAAACAGGACTATAAACAAGCAGTTAAATGGTACGAGCTAGCAGCAAAGCAAGGGAATCAAGTTGCACAGAACTGCTTAGATTTATTATATCAAAATGAAGAGAGAGCTGAAGCAGTCGATGAAAAAAATATACCAGAGTTTTCCACAGAACCATCCAGAAATAGTAGACTCTGTTCAAAACTTCGCCTTGATATTGAAAAACTTAATGAAACCATCAAGACAGGACATTTGAAAAAACTAGCTCTAAATGCATTTAAAGGCGATGGAAACGCAATGTATGAAATTGGCTTAAAGTACTACGATGGAATAGATTTTATCCAAGACCAAGACATCGGCTTCCAGTGGATACGCAATGCAGCCAACGCAGAACATAAAGAAGCACAATTCAAATTGGCTAAAATATATAAGCAAGGCGATACAATAGATCCGGATTACTATAAAACGAGCATATGGACCAAAAAATTGGCTAAAAAGAAGGATGCTGTGGCCCAATATAGTCTCGGTATCTTATATAGAAATGGTCATGGTGTACGTCAAGATAATCTGGAAGCAAGTAAATGGTTTATACTTTCTTCTGATCAAGGAAGTACCGATGCAATGTACGAGTTGGCAAACATGAAATCAGGTGGTTTGTCTTTCAAACAGGATAAACAAGAAGCTGTAGAAATGTTATACGAAGCGGCTATTGGAGGAAATATGGATGCATGTTACAGGCTAGGAGATGCCTATTGGAATGGTGATGGAATTAAACGGGATAAAGACAAATCCTTAAAACTATACAATTACGCCGCTAAACACGGAAACACAGATGCGCAACTCAGATTGTGGGAAATGTACGATGCAGACGAAGATATAGAAGCATATCAGCCAGGATTAAACCTATATTATTCGATCTTTTCTAGCACAGATAATTATGACGCGGCTTTTGATGCTGCTACTGAACTCTTGAGTGAATATCCCTATACAGAAGACAATAAAAAAACCTTTTATTTTTTTAAAATAGCTGCAAAAGACAATAATTATAGATCACTCCTGTTTGATACACCTATAGTTTATAGCGATAAAATCAGAGGCTATTACAGTCTAATTGACATGTTTATCGAAATATCTCAATGTGGTATTGAAAACTTGGAATATAATATTGGGTATGCATATGAACACGGCATATATTCAAAGACGATAG
>VCJB01000648.1:10579-21865 GCA_024140155.1 Backusella parvicylindrica | reverse complement strand
TTTTGCTTTTTCTTTTCTTTTCTTTTTTTTTTTTTAAATAATAAAAAAACAATTTATATATTTTGACTTCACATGAGAGAGAGAGAGAGAGGGAGAGAGAGGGAAGGAGAGAAAAATAGTGAGAAATAGTGAGGAAAACGTTTTTTCAAACAGATGTTGGTGGTTCACGTGCATATTTCTTTATAAGCGCCTTTCTGCGATCCTCCCAACTCTGGTCACCACCACCACTTTGCTGATCTTCCTCAGTGATGGTAGCCGGACTAGAAGCTACAGGTGCCGCTATTGTCTGATTATTATTATTATTTACAGGCACTCTATTCCACTGATAATAAGTCGATGATCTTCGCAAATAACGTGATGGTCCAATAAGCAATGGTCGGTTTTCATCAGCATCTTCTGGTTCTTGTTGTCGTCTGCAACAGCAGCAGCATAAACAACATCCTAGAAATATGATAACTGTGATGGAGATTAAAATGGTGGTGATGATACTCCAAGGTAAGCTCGATACTATATATCATCATTTTTTTATTTCATATATCAGTTTTTTAGTTTATCTTTTTGATGTGTATATCACACTTACAATGACATTGATGATAGTAAAAGTCATTTAAAGCGCATAAGGATTTATCCAGAGGACCAAACCAGCTTCCTTGTATACAACTTTTTAATGTACTACAAAACCCACAACCATCTTGCAGCACACATGAATCGCATGAACTCCATTGACTACATTTATCTTATTTAAAGTTGATTTGCAAAAATGGTGATAGTAATAACAATATTTATTATGCTTTTTGTTTATTATATATATTATTTAAAAATAGTGTATATTATCATTTAACTTATTTAGATTATTTACCTTGTAACAGCATCACATTATTAAACATCTCTATAATATTTATATGTATTATTATTTATTATGAACTAGAAAAAAAAAAGAGAGAGTGAAAGTGTTAAATTAATGCGATTCTATTGTTTTTCCCTCGGGAAAAAAATAAGCAAAAGACCCGGTTGAAATGAAGAAAACGGTCACCTCTCTCCGGTCGAGTGTGTTATAACTTGTTTGGGAAATAAGGCATACCTTTCGCTGAGACCTAAAAAATAATAATACTTATTTATTGGTCTCTTTTTTTTTCTCTCCATTTCTTTTTACCCCTCTCTCTCTCTCTTTTTATTTTGTTTTTTACTCTCCTTTTAAGCTGTTCTCCTCTTTTGTATATCTCTTTTTTAATAATAATATTAAGTAATAATAATAATAATAATAATAATGGAAGTCGCAGTAAGAAAAGCTACTCGACTTGAATATAACCCACCAAAGCAAAAACATTTGCAAAGTAATAAGATCATATGTTGAGTATATATATTTGTTGTTGTTTGATACTTATTATAATTCTTATTATTAGCACTTATCAATTCGACGTTTCAAAGCCCTGGAAACTCGGTTCTTATCATCGACCTTTTAGAAAAACGACTACGAGAAAACTCATGGATTGTAAGTTGAGCAAAAAGTAGCTCAAGAGAGAAGGGGAAAGGTTTTACTTACTTCGTCTTTATTTAGGTTACTTTTAAAGTGTTGATCATCATTCATACCCTCATGAGATTAGGAGATGAAGATAAAATCATTTCCTATGTTGAAACAAGGCCCTCTGCATTAGATACCAGTAAATTAAGAGAAAAATCGTCAGGTATAAAAACAAAATAACAATCATATAGACACAACTAGAATCTGACAACACACACACGTCCATATATTAGGTGTTGTTCATATTCAAAATATTTATAATTACACAGCTTATTTGGAACAGAAAGTGGTTGCGTATCGTAACTCAAAGATAGATTACGTAAAGGATACAATGGGGAAAAAGAAGAGTCGATTGAGACACTTGTCGGTTGCCGATGGTTTATTAAAGGAAACTATCATTTTACAAAAACAAACTGGTGCTTTACTAAAGTGTAATGTAAGTAAACTTTACTTTTATTTTATTATTATTATCATATTCTGACTTGTATAAATCATAGTTTATGCTTGAATCAGCTGATAACGACCTTACTTTGTATGCTTTCCGTTTACTAATTGAGGACTTGTTGGTACTGTTTCAAGTCATTAATGAATCCATTGCAAATATATTAGGTGAGTTATGTAAAAAAAAAAAAAGCAAATGAGTGAGGAAGAAGCTAAAAATAGGTTTATAGAGCACTATTTTGCAATGAATAAAGCTGATGCAAGAGCATCACTTGATATTTATAAACGATTTGCAAAACAAACAGAAGATATAATTGCATTTTTGGAAAGAGCTAGACATTTACAGCATGAACTTAATATTTCTATTCCTACTGTTAAACATGTAAGCTGAAATAAAATGAAAGAAAGGGAAAAGGTGTTTAATTGTTGTATTTAAAATATACTAGGCACCTTTATCTTTGGCTGCTGCTCTTCAAGGATACTTGGATGATGCAAACGATACTCCAGAGCAAGAACAAAGCTCAACTTCTGGTAAGAATGTTCTTGTTACATGTCTAATCGTGCATAATTAATTGATTTTTTATATGATTTGTGCTTAGTTCCTATACAAAGCCAATTACAACAAACTTCTGTGTCACAGCAACAGCAGCAACAGCAACCACAACAGCAGCCTCAGCAGCAATTTCAGCAACAGCAGGTTCAGCAGCAACAACCTCAACTACAACAACCACAACAACAACAACAACAGCAACCAAAAGAATTGATTGATTTCTTTGCAAGTCTTCAAAACGAAACAGTCAATATATTTTATAATCCTGCCCAAAATCCAGTTCAAACTATGCAACCACCTGTTCTCATGTTACCACAACAGCAGACAGGGGGTCACAACCCTTTTAGAACCAATACAAACGATATGGCCCTAGTAACTCAACCACCCAGCATGTCGTTAGTAGCCACTCAAAACACATCGAATGTCTCAAACCCTTTTAGAGCAAGTACAATGCCTCAATTTAGTATCTCAACACCTTCATTTAATACTCAACAGCAACAGCAACCATTATTTACACAACAACAAACTTTATTAACACAGACAAATGTACAGCCAATGACCAGTCTTAGTTCACCTTCAAATAACCCTTTTGCTATTACTAATAATAATCAACAGATGGTGCTATCCAGCTCACCAACAAAGATGATGGAGTCCTCGAATAATAATATCAATAATAACAACCCATTCACAAGCATGGCTCAAAAACAACAGCAGCAAACAATGTGGACTGGTGGAGGTGGAAGTGGTATATTTTAAAGAAAAAAAATCGTTTTTAAATTTTAAATATTAAAAAAGTAATAAAAGACACATTTAAATATTCAAAGTATTGGATTTTTTATTTATTTATTTTTTTATTTTTAAAAATTAGATTTTTTTAAGAAACAAATGTATACAAAATACATGAGAAACAAAGGCAAAGTGGTAGATTATTTCAAATCTAAAAAAAAACAAAAGAGGTTAGAGATAATATTCAAAATAAAATGTACACGTTTTTTAGAGAAACAAATAAAATCAGAAAACGACATTCGACATTCTCTTAAGTGAGCTTGTACAGGCTCGAGTCCGTCCGCCCGTCGGTAAATTTTCATCATTTAACAAAATATTAAAGAAAAAAGTAATATGAAAAATGAAAAACCTACCATCCATTTTGATGTTGCTTCTCGTCTTAAAAAGTTATCCACTTTCTAAAATATATGATATTTAGTAAAAGAAATATAAAATAAAATTAGACTGAGAGAGAATGATATATAAGAGTCTGACAAGGCTGATAACTTAATGTCTTTAAAGGCAACATAATTGTAATTCAGGCAAAATATAATAACATTTGGACATGTTTATCTTCATTCTCATCACTCTCTCTCTCTCTTTATAGTATATAGTATTTACCTTTTTATTTTTTAAATCAATATAACAACAAGAAAGAGAAAGGATGTATTTTAGTATTGAACCCTTTTTATTATATAAGACAAAAAAAAATTTTTTTTTCTGACAGTGACGGTTACGATTTAGCCAATAAGAAACGTTTTTATATATTGTAAAATGTCAGCCACTACTCGATATTGGATAAAGGCTTATCCTTAAAATACCATACCATTATCATTGCATGTTATGAGCTTAGGTGTTCTATGGAGTTTTTGTTAAAATTTAGTGAACCTCATAGAGACAAAACGATAGTGAGAAACCTACCTCAATCAAATATGCGTATAAATACAAATTTTCATATGATTCGATAGCAAATGACCTTGATTTTTTGAAAACCTGATAACTTAAATCTATATATATTTTTGCTTTAATGTGGTGTATTGCTGATTTGAAAGCTAAATATTTAATCCTCAAAGTTTGTTTACTTGTCAAATATATAGTATCTTGTTAAAGAAAACGAGAAAAATATATCAAACTATTGAGAAAGATTTTCGAAAGGAGAATAATTAATGAGAAATGGTCAAACTGTTAATTTTTTTTAAATACAATAAAAAAAAACAAGTGTTGTACTTAGCTGAAGTACTTTTGCTATCGATCTATTAAGAAAGATATAAATTTTACTACTTGCTCGAGTTCTTTTTAGATGGTTTAGCGAATGCCTTGCTATTGTTTGTGTTAGTTTGGGTCATATTCATATAGTAGAACACATATTCAAAGAAGTTCTACATAACGTTACAAGTAGAGCAAACTTGAACAGAAAAAAAATCATGTTTGGATGAAAGAAGGTATTGCTTGAAATAAATAAAAAAATAAGCTAGCTTCATATTATAAATGCTTTTTAGCTTTTACATTTTTTAGCAATGTTACTTAATGGATTTCTAATGTTACTTAATTATTTATATACTAAAATCTTATCTTTAAAGTTTTATTTTATGTGGTATACCCTCATTCTTATGGAGTATACCTATTTTGAATCCTCGCTTTGAATAGGGTAGGGTAGGGTATACCCGTAAGCGATCTGTTTATATATCTCCATTCTTCTGGTATATATACTCCTGTGGTTTCGTCAATTGTCTCTAAGTATCTACACACAAATACTATCATTCTCATTCAATTGTAATAGTTTCTAAGTTATTCGAAATGCTTTCTTTATAATTTGTAATATTTTCTCCATTTTCGCATCTGAATTTGTCCGGGTCAGAAAAATTCAACCACGAGATATAAGCCACATTACATCTTATTAAGTTTTACCAAGTACAAACTGCTCAAGTTGCTTGTATACTATAGTTCGGGAGTTCACTATGATTTTTTTTTTGAAAATATCTTAAGACTTTTACTTTTTATTTAAACCTTTTCTTTATTTAATATTTTACTTTTACAAACAATAAAAATATGTCTTTAGCTGTAAGAATCAATCAGTACTTACCGATACCATCTTCTATTACTGTCCCTGAAAGTGAAATGGATAATGTCTTGAAGAATTTTCCAGGAACCTATACAGTTGTGTGGATTGCTCAGAAGCGCTACACTGCACCAACAGAGACAGCAAGCCATAACCAAGATGTTGCTACAAGAAAAAGAAAGTGAGAAGTAAACTACACTTGGTACAAAACTATCATTTGTCATCGTGCTGGTGTAAAAGAAGAAAAGCAAAATCGTACACCTGGTGGAAAAACGGGCAAACTTAGACCTATTCAAAAAAGGAGCAAAAAAATTGTATGTGAAGCAACAATGCGCATCACGTGTTTTAAAAACAATCCTACGAACGTAGTTTTTACTTTCGATGGTGAGCACAATCATGCGCTTGGTAGTCCTTCGGAATTCGAGTTTCTCCCATGTCTACCAACACTAAAAAAGTTATAATGCAAAAATTACAGGAAGGCTTTTTGTGTCGTGATGTTCGTATCGCCATCCAAAGACAGTTATCTGAATATGTTGAGTATAACCTTAACATTCAGGTAACAGGAAGTATAAGCGAACAAATTATACATAGAGATATGTTATTGGGGCCTAGTAACATCTACAATCAGTACAAGTTGATCCAGGAGAGAGCTTATAAGCGAGATGAGGACCAAAAAGTGTCAATAGCGCTATGACTAAGGGAGCTGAATGAGAATGATCAATATTCGACTTTTATTGGAACTCAATTTGATAATAGTTTTACCTTTGGTTTCTTCTCCCCTTGGCAGAAAAATATATTGCTTCAATCCCCATACTGGTGCTTGGACGCAACTCACAAAACTACAAACATTGACAAATGTTTATTGTATACTGTTGTCGTCCGCCATCCTAGGACTGGTACTGGTTGCCCTGTAGCCTTTTGTTTCACCACAGATCACTCTGTTACACCACTTGTCGAGTTCTTGTCGTTTTTGAAGAATAACGGATGTGTAAATGTACAAAAAATTACCATTGATGTATGAAATATCGAACTAAAAGTAATCAAAGAGATTTATCCCGAAACTCGAGTACAGTGGTACCTTTTTCACGTTGCTCGTGCATGGATAGGCAAAATTAGGGAGCATGTTAAGGCCGGTAGTTCAATTATCAACGGTGTTGAGCATAAAGCAATCATAACCGGTTTAAAATCAATGATGTGGGAACGAAGCACTGAAGAATTTCTGCGTAAGTTAACTGAATTCACACAAAGATTTGGTCATCATACAGAATTGTTCAATTATCTTCGATCATACTACTTCACAAATTTTGGATATACACATTGGGCAGCTTGCTTTCAACCAGATATCTATACAAACATGGAAACAAACAACTATGTTGAAAGTTGGCACAACCAGCTCAAGACAACCTATTTGCAAAGAAAGCAGAATAGAAGAGTCGATAGATTAGTGTTTATTCTGGTCAAAGACATTGAAAATGATTACCAGACAAATGTCAGAGGATTGATGTTGAATATTGGTCGAATTAGTCCAGAGCAAAGAAGAATAAGACAAAGACAAATTGCAGCAGAGTCAACTAATTCTGAAGTCATAGCAGACATGGTTCATGAAGTGAATTCTTCTAAATTCGTTGTCATTTCATTTAGTGATATGGATACTAGTTATGAAATTGACGTTGACGGTGATCAGATGTTAAAGTGCACTTGTAAAGACTTTTCTTACAACAGAATAGCATGTAAGCATATGTATCTCGTCAATAAATTGAAGAATAATATTCGTCCTTTTCATGGTAAGTTTAACACGCATTTAAATTTGTAAAAATGACCTTCTAACTTGAAAAATCAAATAGTATCTTTGAACGAGCTAATCTTCCCGTTCGTAAGCTCTGAAAATACCACAGATGAACAAGTGAATGTTGAAGAAGGCGAGCTAATTGATCAAGACAATGTCACAGATACATTGGTTAATATGCTAGCAACATACCGCGAATATAAAGATAACCCACATTTGTTGAACGATGACGAGCTCTTGCAAGTTGAACAAGGGGCAGCAATGATCATGGCGGCCATTAACAGACGAAGAGCTTTTCAGCAATCTCCCAATCAGCGCTTCTCTACACAGAGAAGATAAACGAAACTGAAATTTCAATATACATTCTTATAAATATAACAATGCATAGATGGTCTATATAAAATTGAATAAAAAATTTCGCAATTGTAGGGTGATGAAGTTCCGGTTTAAAAGTTCCGGCACGGGCGTTTTTTAATCACCTCTCAAATGGCGAGTCCAAATAAGACCCCCCCCTCTTAGAAAATCACGTGCCTAAATGGTTGTTCAAGCCACTAAGGGTTTGAAAGCCAAAGTATGGTGGAATGATTGCACTAATTAAGCAAGTTAAGTCAGCAAGTCTGAGTACTTCCTCTTTTCCCCCTTTACCAAGTGCATCTGGTATGTTTTTCACAAAGATAATCCCATAAACAACTTTTGTATCGATATCTTGATTTCATCTTCTCTATAACACGAAATGGATGGATATATATTTGAATGGATGGATATCATTACTTTTTTTGGATTTGAAGTCTCCCCCTAATAATCAAAAGGGTGTCGGCATTTATGCTCGAGTAAATTGAAAATCAATCTCGCTCTTCAGTTGTTAATGGACTAAGAAAAAGAAGAATTTGTTAATGAGATAGTAGAGATATTAAGAGTATCAAAAGTTGTTTTTGGGAATAACGAGTAGTGCATCGATCAATGTTCTACTTACTCAAGTCATTTTTTTTTTTCCTGTTTAGGGCGTAATTATAAAATGAAGGACATTTTCAAGCAAGACGAGCTCACCATCCCTGAGGGTGTTACTGTTAACATCAAGTCCCGTCAAGTTACCGTTGAAGGTCCCCGTGGTACCCTTTCCAAGAACCTCCGTCACTTGAACATTGAGTTGAGACAAGAAGGTAACAAGATCAACTTCGTCGTCCACCACGGTGTCCGCAAGCACGTTGCCTGTATCCGTACTGTTCGTTCTCTTGTTAACAACATGATTACTGGTGTCACCAAAGGTTTCGAATACAAGTTGCGTTACGTCTACGCCCATTTCCCTATCAACGTCATTATCAACAAGGAAGGTAACGCTGTTGAGATCCGTAACTTCTTGGGTCAAAAGGTTGTCTTCCACGTTAAGATGCGTGAAGGTGTCCAATGTGAGGCTTCCAAGAACCAGAAGGATGAGCTTACCATTACTGGTAACGATCTTGAGGCTGTCTCTCAGTCTGCTGCTGATATCCAGCAATCTTGTCTCGTCAAGAACAAGGATATCCGTAAGTTCTTGGATGGTATCTACGTCTCTGAGCGCAACGTTATGGAATCCGAGTAAATCATTCTTCCTTAATAATAATAATAATAATAATAATAAGCCTGCCCTTTTTTTTAAAAAAAGAAAAGAAATAAACTTATTTTTTTTTGTTTGTTAATTCATGCATAAAAGTACACACATACATTATTAATTTTTTTTTTCTTCCATCGATATTGTTCTATGATGCAACAAAAAGAACAGGGTTTCTTTTCTTTTCCTTAATTTAAACAGGCTATTGACGAATTGAATGGTAGAGAAACTCTTTATTACGTCTTCTCAATGTTCGATTGATATTTTTCGATTTAAGATTTATTTTTAAATAGCGTTTATCGAAATTATTCGAAATGATATAATAATAAATGATGAACCACTAAGAGTACAGCTGGATTAAGCTTGCATCGAATAATTTCCATGACGTTGTGTTTTAATTTTTTACATATAAAGTCGACAGTTTGCTTTTGTTTAATTGATACAACTTCTATTTTTGTTATTATTATTTTAATTACTTAATTATCTATTTTCTAAATATAAAAATGGTAAATTTAACCAACCTATTTCATCTTTCTTCTCTTCCACGTCAATCTAAAGTTGCTCCCGAATTACAAATCGATTCAAAGAAGCAATTCAGTAACTCAAGGCAAATTAGCTTATCTTCTTCTACTGATGAAATGATGAACGACTGTAAATCCTGGTTCTTAAAACAGTGGATTGTAAGATACCCTAATACATCTCCCTCATCACAAAAATCATGTGCTTCTTCTTCAGCGGTATCCTTTTCCTCTCGCTCAAGTAGTAGCGACACTGAAAAATACCGCAAACCCGCTACCGCACATCTTCGTGATTATGGTGAATGCTACAAAAGCCTCAGTAGAGGATCCACTGGTCTTATTTCGGTCGTTCGAAAAGCAGGACGAGAAGGGGAACGAACACAGCTTTATGCCGTCAAAAGATTTCGTAAATTCAATCAATTGGAAAGCAAAAAGGACCATATGAAGCGACTGACAAGCGAATTCTGTATATCATCTATCTTTCGACATCCTAATGTGATCGAAACGATTGATCTTGTATTGGACGAACAAAATAATTACTGTACTGTCATGGAATATTGCTCAGGTGGTGATTTGTTATCTGCCGTCATGTCAGAACACATGACTGAGATCGAGATTTCATGCTGTTTTAAGCAATTGATTGAGGGTTTAGCTTACCTACATTCTTGTGGTGTAGCACATCGTGATATCAAGCCTGAAAACCTGCTGCTGTCCTCCCAGGGGGTGCTTAAAATCGCCGATTTCGGAATTTCTGATGTCTTTCAGTGTGCTTGGGAGAAGGAACCTCGTAAATCGACAGGTTTGGTTGGATCAGAACCTTATACGGCCCCCGAAATCTTCTCAAAAGGCCATGTATATTGGGGTTCAAACTCAGACATATGGTCTGCTGGTATTGTACTCTACTCAATGTGGTATAATGGTATGGCTTGGACAAAGGCTTGTGTGGAAACAAACAAAGAGTTTCGTAACTATGTGAAACACTGCTCCAGTCATTCTTCAACCGAATTCAAAGCTTTTCCTCCTTATATCACCCATGTTCTCTATAAAATGCTGGATCCCAACCCCAATACCCGTATTACCGCAAAGGAGATATTACAAGATCCTTGGGTTAAATCTATACATACTTGTTTTAATGGAGTAGACGCTCTTCATCGTGTACATAAACATTCAGATACCACTAGAATGTAAACCAAAAAAAAAAATACTATGTCTATCTATCATTTCTATATATATATATATATATACCATATACATACTTCTTCTAAAAACTTCTTTTTTTTTTTAACCATAAATACCCTTACCCTTTATTTAATAAAAAAAAAAATTGAAGTAAAATAATAGCTCTATTTATTCATTTTATTTTATTATTCTTATTATTATATACAAAAGTTACAAAGCTTATTATAGTTGCTTTTTCTTTTTAATTTTCATTTAGAAACCTAAGTAGCTATATTCACCCAAGTGTTCAGGTGAATTATAATCATTATCCGCATAATAAGGGAATTGATTAGCTGTTCGAATTGCTTCAAAAGTATGCTCTAAAGTATGATGATCTATGTATATATAAAATATGAGAATGGATATATATATATGTATAAAGTCAAGTATTTTTACCATTTGTAAATGTTCCTTTTTCCATGCATTTACCACACAGATCCACCTCTTCACTGACATCACAAGATGTACATTTATAAAGAACACCAATGATAGGTTCCGTTCCACATTCATCACACTACATATACACATAAGTAACATTTCTTTTTTTCTTGTCATTGTAAAAATAAATAAATACCGCATATCCTTCATGTATAACAGTTTCTGTCATATTGGCACCTTTATTCGCCGGTTTAGCAACCTTGCGCATCATCTCCTTTACATTGTAATCTTCTTCATCGTCCGACATCATTACGGTAGGAGGGCCATGTACAGAAGAATAAATGGCACCTGATATCCTTGTCTTTGTTAAACCACCTGATACAACACTGTTATAACCGACAAGTGTTGTTGTCTGTCTTTGATTACTCGCTGGTTTGGTGATCCGATTTGGTTTTGGTTTA
>VCJB01000638.1:9530-20296 GCA_024140155.1 Backusella parvicylindrica | reverse complement strand
AAAAAAAAAAATAGAGAACGAAAGGGAAGTAAAGCGGAATGTAATGTGAGTAAAAAGTCTTGTAACATAATATACGTTTTACAACTTACAGAATCCATTTCAAACTGCGGTGAAAGTCTGCATCAACACTTTCCATATCTGCTACAAGCACCTTTTTACTTAAAATCATCTTATAAAATGAAACGATAAAGAAGGCATCCAAGAAACGACGATGGAATATCGAAAGTCCAACAACACGACCAATAAATCTAAAGTAGTTGAGATGTTCTGGGTTAATTCCCGAATGTGGATTGATCTGTAAAGTATAATTATCGTGTGCAGAATATTCAAACAAACTAATAATACTAAAATGTTAATATTATATATATATATACTAAAATAGATATACATTTACCAATAGAAAGGATTAAACATCTCATGTGATAATAAAAAGAAGAATTCTCTTGAAAGACCACCATAATCCAAACCATCTTCACCATCAAACTTGATCATAAGTCGTTTCTTCAAATCGGCGGGAGATTGTCTCATGATTTCGGCATAAGCATCTTCAAAGATATGCTCACGTCTGACCTTGATATGACACTGGCCGGGTACAGGACGGAGTGCAGGTTGAGAACGGAAATAAATGAGTTTGCGGCGGAAATCACGCTTATACTGTGGCACATTCTGATCAAGACTACTTGGTAATCTTGGATCATCCCAAGTGGTTGTTTTTGTGTTGTGATCTACAAAATAGACTCGACCTGTACTCGTCAATCTCATCTCCCAGCCAGAAGGGAGAGGGCCCAGTTGGGAAACGGGTTGCACTTGTACTTGTAAGTTGGATCCAGGGCCAATGGTGTTGATGTATTGTTGACGTCTTGGATCTACCCAAGTAGTAGTACGAGTGTTGTGATCAACGAAATAAGGTCTACCTTCTGGGTTATGACGCATTTCTATTTATGCATAATGTTTTCTCAGCAATTTTTTTCTTTTTTTCTTTTTACGTTTTGTATATATTATTATTTACCCCAGCCTGGTGGTAATGGTCCAGAACCAGCGGTTGTCATGTTATTTTGAGCTCCTACTACACTGGGTGTAGGTGTTGTTGATCGGGACTCAAGTGAGGTAGTACTGTTAGCTGCACTAGGCCTTTCTTCAGGTAATCCACGTGCATTGTGTCTGCGACGTTCTAATTCAGTTTGGTTTTGCTGGTCTTGCGCAGTACTCGACCTTAGAAAAGAAAAAAAGGAAAGGAAAGGAAGATGATGATGAATATACTATAATAAAATAAAAGACAAAAAAAAAAAAAAAGTCTTACGATGGTCTTTTCCAAGTTGTCGTTCTTGTGTTATGATCGACGTAATAGGGTCTTCCTAAATGATCCACTCTACGTTCCCAGCTAAAAATAGATTATATTTCAGTTCTAATACCAAAATAAGAGCCTGTTAAAAAAATTTATGATTTACCCGTCCGGTAGGTCATTGTTTCTATTGTTATTATTATCGGATGGTGAACTTGATTCAGCCTGTTGTTGATGTTCTTCTAGTGGTGGAGGTGGTGGTGGCTGCTGAGATTGCTGTTCTGACTGGTTGTTTGATGATGATGCAACTGAGGTAGAAGAAGCATTGGCAGTTGCACGAGAGCCAGGAGCGAGGGTATTTGTGCCATTACGGATAGGAACATTGACGTTTGTAGACATGTTTAGAATGAGTTTACCGTGTACTGTATCATGATTATTTGATTTCTTCAAGTCCAAGGTTAACATTTCTAAATAATAATATATTTTAAATAAACATTGGTAGTATTTATCATTATTTATCGTTATTACCGTCGCCCCCTACAGCAAGGTCAAAAATATTAGACACTTGGACATTAATAACACCTAAAAAGCCCTGGTCCTTCTTTTTAAACTTCTTTTGATCAAACACTTGTACAGCAATGACACTGTTGTTTGTCACTTGTCTATAGAGTAATACAGAAAAAATAAAAAAGAAGCTAAGTGATTCATCTTTTATATATCAATTATGTATATTTTACAAGTCGAAGCTCTCATTCCAATAAGGATTCAAGGTCTTTTTCATTACAGTTGTAGTATGAGTTTGTTCACCATCAACTGTAACCACAGCTGCATATAATAAAGTTAGCTTTGTTCCATTCCTTCTCATTCGTTTTCTTATGTTATTTTACCAAAAGGATCTGGCAGCTTAAAAAACAAGTCCTTTTTAACAAGACCGTCTGCTGCAATAACTGTTAAGCGTACAGTTCTTGTTGAATCAGAGCTGGACATGATCGTGACAGAATAAAAAACAGAAACAGAAAAAAAAAAGAAGCAAAGTCCAAGTTTTTTTTTTTTTAGTATTTTGTAATTCATATCCATGTGCTGATCAGCTCCGCTCCATTTTGATAGGTCAATTTAAACCCAATAAGGAAAATCAGATGAAGTTTGCTCAGCGCCAAATGAAACACATCGTAAAAAAATAAAAATAAAGATGATGACAGCCTCATTATTCATAACAGTTTAACTTTATTTATAAAAATGAACAACTCATTTATAATTGTATACACTATGAGGTTGAAGTTGTTATTATTAGTCATGTTTATATATATATATATATATCATTTTTATGCTATGCAAACTTGTGATAAGAAAAAGTCTGCTGCTATAATAATAACAATATATTGCTCACGGAAAAACTCTTATTGTTTACGGAAAGCTTTTTTTTATATCAAGGATGACGACATGATACTTTAATACATTTAATTGAAAAACTATTATCCTTGTGTATGTTTATTTCCAAATAGTAAGAAATAGCTCTCTTTGCTTTATTGATATATAAAAAGGATCACGCTGTTGTCAAACATTATTAGTATTATTATTAGTCAAATCATTTGTCAGCATCAGTGATAGGCCAGTGGATTATTAATGATGATAAGATTTTTTTTATGTTGAATCAATTCATAATACATATATTTGTATTAGTTTATCATCACATAAATACAGCGGAAGAAGCTATTGTTTTCATATATAGAACAACAATAGGATGTTGCATTTTACTTTTTTGTTTTAAACTCCCTTTTGCATATTCATAAACTTTTTTTTTTTCAAGTCGACTATTAGAACGTGTATATTATTGTATTCTCCATTTGATTTGAAGCAGACGTATTTTTCCATAACTGATTGTTTGATTTATTTGTACAATCTACTAGAAATGGTACTCTGCGTTATAATTTTTATTCGTTCATTATCATATATCTCTTATCTTCCAAATTTTTTTTTTTTTCAAAAACTTACAATGCTTCATCATTCAAAACAAACAATCATTTACATCTTCAAAATTCACATCAAAAGCCGAATATTATACAAATTATCATGTAACTTTGCATCATGACATCCATTTTATGGATACATATGCTCTTCTCTCATATCAACATGGTGCATATTCATGATGATGATCAGCATAACACAACTTATTGCGTTTACTTTCCTTATTCAGAGCTAATAGCGCCAATGCATATACACTGCGCTGTTACCATGTTTGGTAACACAAAAATAATGGCGGGTGATAGTTTTTGATATTTTTTGCCAACTGTGTAAAAAAACCAGATCTCTTACGGGACGCACACAAGTCACACGCTTATGGGACGCACATTACCCGATCCAAATCGGGCTTTTAAATTATTGTGCGTCCCTTGACAGTTGTATAGCGCGTTTGAAAAATAGTTTTTTTCTTATTTGTTTTTAAACAGAATCAACATCATATTTCTTATTTAGTTTAAAATGGATACTACTTCTGACATTGCTCAACTCTTTAAAGTTTCCTCTCTACTTCCTGTAATCCAGAGAATGCTGACAAAGACACGATCAAAAAATTGTTATTGGAATACGCGCTCCAGAATACTTTTATTCTTACCATTCACATATCTAGGGAAAATGATATTAAATTCAAGTGCAAGAAAGGAGGGAATATAACACACTACCAAAAAGTAAGAGCAAGCATTCCTGTTTCTCCCTTCGATCATCTGCCACAAGCTGCCCACTATCTCCTTACTGTCCTTTATTACAAGTAAAAGCTGATATATTGTTTTTGCGATTATCTTATCTAACTTTTATTGGTCAATGATTAGAGAAATATATCGGTGAATCTGACATTATGTTTGAAGCATGCCTTAGAGACGCTGTGGAATATCTGACCCCTCCCATTGGCGTTATCAATAGCAATCTCTTCTTTCGAGAAGATTCACCTGGTTCCGAATGTTCATATCAATCCAACAACAGCAATGAATTGAACCTTGAAGAGGAACAAGAACGTCGAATTGCCGAATCTATTGATCATGAAATCGAAAACTTGAATAATGCGGAAGGTGTTTTGACTGTCAATGACTGGGAAAGTTTCATTACAGTGGTCCCTCGATAATTTCAACCTTCGATAATTGCAACCCTCGTTAATTTCATGATTTGGCGACCCCTCCTTTCTTTTCAAAACAGCAGTGATTTTTCAGTGACTTTGCACTTCGTTAAATGCAACCCTCGATAAATTCAAGCGTTTGAACGGTACCCTCAACCTTGAAATTATCGAGGTACCACTGTACACATTAAATATTTTTCCGTTCCAGTTTAAAATGCTTTTGTATTACTCATTATTTGTTTTTGAGGTCGTTTGAGTAGCTAAAGAAGTTGTTCTCTACATTCATAGACATTTAGAAGTGCTGGACCTTGACCGTAAAATGAGAATGAGTGTAAAAACATGAGTTCAAAAACAAAACCCCCCCCCCCGAAAATTGCCTTTTTTACACCCAAATTCTTAAAGAGATTTTTCTATCCATAAATACAGGCCGCTGGTACGAAAAATTGAAAGTAAAGGCTATAAAGTCGTGCACCTCCCCCCGCCCTTATTCGCCAGAATTAAACTCCATCGAATAGTTTTAGGCAATAGTCGAAGGAAAGATAAAGCGTAATAGATTAATGAATGAAGAAAACTTATCAAGTAGAATTCGTGATGCCTGTAACGATGTCCTTATCAGTGACCTTTATGCTTTTTGTAATCATTCTAAACGCCAAATCATTAATTGTTATAACATGAAACCATTCTAGTATGTTTATTTCTTTCAAATAAATATTCCTTTAAGCCATAATTCATGCTGTTATCATGAGGAGAAAGGGACAAAACAAGTCGCCAAAGAGGTGTGCCAATTAGATGTGATATTCTAGCTAATTTCAATTAGAAGTTACGACATGAGACCAATTATTTTTGAGAAAACGCTAATTTCCATAAGCCTGGCTATATATTAGAAAATTATGTTTATCCCAATTGATATTGAAGGCTTCTTGTACGGTTACTCGACCTTTTTTTGGGTTTAAGTTAATGGCGACCTTTGGTTTCTATTTTCTGTCTCAGCTAATTTCTCTAATAAGGTCAGAGATAGAAGTTTTTTTTTTCTGATATAACATTTTTTTAAATTATAGCTGATTGAATAGTAAATTAACAGGTATACTATTCTATGATAATAAGTACATGGAATTTAATTTGTTTATTTATAGTAAAAATAATGTATTAAAATATATAAGAAATGATAATGTACAACCCATTTTAAAATATGGGGAGAAAAAAAGAGAGGGAAATAAAAGTGGGATATTAGTTTTTTGTTTTTGCAATTAATGCTTGAGTTGCTCTTCAGGATAAACAGATTCATTTGTAGGAGTACCGGCACCAAGAGCTATTTGTCTGTTGATGTCATAATCTTCTTCAAATTCATCCAAATCCATTCCTTTAGATTCAGGGATCCAAAGGAGTGTAACGATAAGACCTAAGAACATGACACCAGAAAAGATACCAAGAACTCCAGGAAGAAAAGCGTGCTGACCAGGAGCTCCGCCTATATCAACAAGTCGATTGAACGCAAAGGAAGCAAGAATAGCACCGGCTTTACCAGAGGCAGCAGAGATACCATGGGCGGATGCGCGCACTTTAGTTGGAAACACTTCACCGGGAATAATGAAGGTAGTAGAGTTTGCACCGAAATTTTGGAAGAATTGAGCCAAAGTGAAAAGGAAGATGAAAGCAGGCATGGACTTTTCGAGCAAGATATGATAACAACCAGCAAGAATGGCAAAGAGAACTGTAGTAACAGAGAAACCCATGATTTGAATAGGACGACGACCCCATTTTTCAATAAAGAAGACAGTGAAGTAGTAGCCAGGAACGAAACCAAGACATGTGATGATAATTTGACCAACAGTATTAGCCCAAAGGTTATCAAAGGGAGTATCCTTGTTAGCAAAACCAATAGCAGATAAGACTGCAGCATTGTTCAAACCAAGACCGTAGAAAGCAACATCCAAAAGGAACCATGAAAGAGTAGTACCGAGCAAAACCTTGAAATGTTTCCATTGACCAAAGTAAGCTCTGAATTCAGCCCAGTGGTCACGCTTTTCTCCAGTTTTAGTAACTTGGAGAGCAAGTTCACTGGAGACAGTTTGACCCTTAGCCTGGGCAGCGGCTTCAAGATCGTGTTCAACATTAGCAGAGTAACGAGGAGATTCAGGCATGGTGAATCTGAGATAAATGGTGCCAACAGCAGGAACTGCACCCAAACCAATTGCAAGACGCCAGACATAGTCCAAGTTCATAACATCATAATTGATAGCATCCTTGAAGATAGCCAAAAGAACCAAAGTGACAATGGCAGCCGCCAAGTTACCAATACCTTGCATGGAGAAAATAAGAGCCATCATCATACCACGCTTACCAGCGGAGGACCATTCAGAAGTAATAGTAGCAGACATAGGATAATCACCACCAATACCGATACCAAGAATAAGACGCCAGCAGCCAAGGAAACCCATAGCGGAAACACCACGAACAGCAGAAGCAGAGGTAGCACAATTAATAGTACCAAGAATAATAATTAACAATTCGAATCCATAGATCTTACGACCTAAAATGTCACCAAGGAAACCAAAGAGAAGTTGGCCAATGAGGGTACCAACTGAGGACATACCCTTAATAATACCTTCAATATCGGAAGGAATTTTGTTGCCATTAGATGCAAAGTAAACATAACCAAGCATAGGACTGACCAAGTTGATAATAAAAACGTCATATGAATCGGTAAAAAAACCTGCACCTGAAGTGAGAATAGTACGAGCGGTAAACCAGTTCCATCCACCGGCACCAACGTCATCTAGTTTTTCAAGAGATTCGATCTTCTCTTCAGCAGAAGCATAGCGTTCATTTTGACGGGTAGATATTTCAGCCATATCTTATATATAAATATCTATGAGAAAAGCTATTCTTTTAAAAAAAAAATTTAAGAAAGAATATGTATAAAGAAGTATATAAATAGAATTAAAAAGAAAAGTCTAAAGAAGAAAGGTTATCTGGAGAAAAAGAGAATTCAGGAGGATCGACTATTTATATGAATTAATTTGGTAAAGGGGATGTGGTGTCAAGTGAGGTCGTGTGAGCCTAATTCATTGGTAATTTTTAGTTTTAATGGTAATTCCAAAGTTTCTTCAAAAGTGATTAGCCAATCAAACTAATTTTGTTACTCGCGTGGACCATGATTTTCTGGTATGATACGCCTTTTTTTTTTCCACCCACTATTTTCTATGCTGATCTCCGACTGAATACAGAAAAAAAACAAACATAAAGAACGACAAGAAAAACAATGATGTTACCTGGTTGAGAGACCCCGCTTTACGTTTATTTTTTTCTTTGATCACCTGCACATTACAACGTGGATCGGTTATTCTTATCTATTGGCTTATCCCATCTTTCTATTGTGATCCTTCAAACTTTTGTTGCCGTACCAACATTTTTGATTTTAAAAATATGTTGATCGAAAACTTTATTAAAGTTAAGATTAGTTAATGTCCTCCTAAACATAAAAACCAAAGTTGTGATAAATAGTCTTTCAAGTTTTTTATTTATTTATGCACAGTTGATTGTCATTTTGTCGAAAATACAAAACTGATTCAACCAATTAAATGCATTGATTGCTTTATTATAGAGAATCTTTTCAATCTCCATTTGTCATATATTTCATATATTTCACTTTTAGCATTAAATCAATACTATCGTATTCGAGTTAGAGAAAGTAAAAATCGTTCTCCTATTATATCTGTGTCGATATTTTGTAATTATCGTTTTTATAAGATATACTCCGAGTTTTATTTTGTAATCTTGCAAAACCTCGGTAACGTGTAACATTAGCATAATGCCGCAAATTTCATGTGCACGCTGACCGATTGGATCCATATTTTTTAACCTCTGGTGAATTTATAAATCTGATTAATAATAATAAAGCGAATATATAACTGCGATTGATACTAGAAAGCAGATAAACAGACATTTATTCTCATGATTATTGAATAGTAAAATAGTATGGCACTCAGACGAGATATTTATATACAAGAGACTCAACTACATATATAGATTCATACTTACTAGAAGGAAGTCATTATTTTAACTTTACATCAGTAGCTATCTTTTGCTATTTTAAATCTTCTATTTTCCAAAAATATATATAAAAAAAAAGGGGGGAGGAGGATCTAGTCGATCAACGATCGCTATTGTCTAAACAGGTATTTTTAAATCAGGAACCACAAAACTCTGATTAGTGATTGTTTTAAGAGAAATAACAAGTATATTTCTATTTATGTCTTTATCTATACTTTATCATTATATAAAAACCCTATGTACATGTCAAAAAAAAAAAAAAAAATTAACCAATTAACCAATTAACCAATTAACCAATTAACCAATTAACCATGTTTATTCTTGTTTTGAAAACCAGAATGAGTAAGACATAAAAATTTAGTTGGATGAGTTCCACTGCTTTACTCTTATTCAATGAAGATTTATATTAAGTTACAGAATATTTCTAATTGTTCGAAAATACTTTACTGGTTTTTTGGAACTTAATTTTATACTGTCTTTTTCAAGAAATTGAGAAAAATTTTATAATTTATGAGAAAAAAAAAGGTTAAGAGATAGGGGTGGTCCTTGCAATTCAAGCCAATGAATGATACCTTATTCATGTATTGATGGATCCTACTTATCACCAGCTTTAATTATCATGCAATATCATCACATTGTATAAAAATTACAAATTCTATATATAATGGTATCTACTGAATCTACCTCTGTCATACTGGTGCGTTGTCTCTGTTACTTTATGTCATGTTATTTTTCATTGGGATGTAATATACCTTTATGAATCTTGCTACATAGCTACCTATCTATTTATATGCTCACTGACTGAAATCTACACTGTATATATAATATAAAAAATATACCTTTTTAATAACTTGATTTATATATTCCATTTTCTTTGTATCTTCAACTGTAGGAATCATATATTCTGGTTCATCTCCAAGACTATCAATTGCTTCTTATCTGGCGCGCTGCAGTATATCAGGGTTTATACTCAAGAGGCAAATGGAAGATGCTAAAGCGTTTGATGTGGTATCATGTTCAGCTGTAAAAAATATGGCAATGTTGTTCTATATAAATCGAAATAATAAAAATGAGTTTAAAATATATTTTTCAGTCAATCAGTTTCATTCTTACCTCCAGTTCTTCGTTTTTCATTCTCCCTTCTCCTTGCATCTCACTCTCTAGCATCAAAGTGAGTAAACCTTTTCATTATCTTCCAAATTTTCGTTTTGGCTTTGTCCACTCTCGACCTTTCTGCGTTTTTCTTCAATCATATTCCGAAGCATTCTTTTAAACGTTGCTAATTCATTATGAAGTTTTTTTCTTTTCGGGATCATCCAGAGAAGATGCGCTTCAAGAAAAGAAAACATAAAATAGAGTAGATCAAAAGCATCTTTTATAATATCGTTATATATTCTGACCCATTCATTATCTCTATCTTGAATTGCATTGAAATCAAAGTCTATGATTATATAAGAAAAATTACATTAATAGTTATAAAACGTGTTAAATAAGCTCAACATACCAAAGCCAGCTTTTCCAATTGTATCAAGAGTTCATCTTCGGTCAGATCAGGTACATCTACCACTGGTCCCATATTTTCTATAATATCTCTTGGAATAGCTGTTGAGTTAGTTTACCGAACAATTTGACAGGAGTGGAACAATGAAAAGCCGGATTAGCAACCTTCCTTTGGGTTTTCCAATGTTCTCCTCCAGTTAATGAAGCAATGTTATTAGCGCCGATAAATTTGGTTAGCAGTGTATGCTTAAAATCACTTGGAGGAGCAGTTTTTGGGAATAGATCTAATAAAAGAGATAAATATAAGAATGAAATGTAACGTCTTTTTGCTTTATTCACTATGCTTTAGTAGTATATATTTTATTGCCTCCGGGTTTGTAATATTTACTTCCCATCCAAGTCTTCCTGATCTCTGTTTTTTTATTTAATTTACTTTATTAGTAAACTTAGCTCCAATCATAAAAAAGATAGATCGTCACCAAATACATGTCATTACTTTCTTTAGAGTCGATCAGTGGAAGAGCAAATTTTTGAGCACGCTTAAGAATGGGTTCTTGCTTAAACAGTGTTGATAAAAAATTAAAATAGCCTTGATGAGGGATATGACGAAGCTTTCGAGGTGGTCGTATGATGCCATTGATTTTGTATTAAATTATCAATATAATAGCTGCATCAATGCCAATCACTTTATTTCTTGTGGTAAGCTTGGGAACGACTTCATTGATGTATATATCTGTCAGTTTCTTGAATGGAACTTCCAAGAACGAATTTTGTAGTATTTCCATTTTTGACATTAATTTAAGAACTATGTTACTGGAATAAAGT
>VCJB01000581.1:7492-20950 GCA_024140155.1 Backusella parvicylindrica | reverse complement strand
CGACTAGAAAGTGCAAGAAATTGTCAAAAATTTACAAAATCGGACTCAAAATTTTCCATAGTGTTAAGAAAAAAATAAGTGCACAAATTTCTATTTTGATACTTTAGATATAAACGGTGGCTTCTCTCATTAGGATACACCTTCTACAAACAACGATTGGATGATTTTTTTTTCTTAAAAAAAAAGGAGGTAAACAATGCTTTGCAACATAATCATTTATAGCTACAAGGCTGTGACTTGATCCACAAAAGTTTGAGAAGTTTTATAAATTGAAAATTTCTTACACACTAATTCTAAACAAAATTGAATATAAAATGATTTTATATAATAGCCATATTTCATTGAGTCGTATTCGATTTAATATTAGATAAACTGGAGTTTTAGTAGTACTTTAAAGTGATATATATATAAGTACTATTATGTATATGATTGTAAAATAAAAACTCTGTGGAAACTACATTCTGAGATACAAAGTGAGGGTACGTAATGTCAAGGTGTTATTACACTAATAATAACAGAGCTAACAGTAGTTTATATATTAACATTTCTTATTAAGAGCATAACAGATCATTGTAATATGCGCTTTTCTTTCAATTTATAAAATAGCTAGCCTCAAGTTATTTTAAAAAGCGTAAATCAAACTTTTTATAAAAAATCAATACCATGAAATATAAAACTATGCCAACACACCTATTATCAAGTACGCGTAGAGGATACTATTGAAGAAAGTAAAGATATATTAATGCGAAAAGGGAAGTAGGATTGATGCTAATAAAGATTTGCATTTGGAAATCATTAAACACACCAAAAGTCAAACTACAGCCAAAATAATTCGGTTTTCACTTCTCCAAAAGTTTAAACTAGAGTTAATATGGACTACAACGCTTGCTTGTTACTGTGTTAACCAAATGCATTAATATTTATGAAATAAAAAAGCTAAAAGCGTTCATAAAGTCAGTTGGTTAGTTTTTTCATCAATAAAAATAGGTAAACGATATGATTAAAATGGCAGATAGGAAAGAAGCGAACCTGTTTTGATAGACATAATCACGTTTTGATTATTTAATGTAAAGATCACCTCATTTCCATTTCAAATGTGCACTTGGCTTAACTTTAGTATAATTGTTTACTCATAAATTGTAAATCAACAAAAAATTGAGAATCATAGCTAGTTTAAATGCCAAAAGCTTTTTATTCTTCCGAGAGTACGGATTATTTCCTTTTATTACGCAATATAATATAATATTAATGGATGCCAATATAAGTATCCCCTGATAAATAAGCATAGTTGAATGTCAACAATAAAATCAGCAACATTGAATATGCTATTGTGCTCTCTAAAGTATATTCTACTGATTCTAATTAATAAACTATTTAGGACTTGGAATTTTTATATTGTGAGAATGTATACTAAATAATAAAGTCATTTCAATATAAACGCTTAAATATAAAACGATTACTAATATTGATATGATATGAGAGCATACTCTTGTATATCATAGCTATGACGATTGATGGCATTAAAATGATGTGTATAAACATGTATATTTACGTGATAATGGCAAATGGAGGATCAATTGACATTGATTACGTCAAATAGCAAAATCCACTTAGACTCTTTAATAAAAATGCAGCTGAGTGACTTCGGAGTCTATTTATGTTTATATATTCAACACTGTGTGTCTGTCAAAACTAAACTCAAGTCGCGTGATTAGCTGTAACATCACCAATCGTCCTCCAACTTTTTGCTGATGAAATATTTCCTTTTTTCTCTCACTTGTCTCTTTTTCTTCTAAAACCTAATTTTTTTTTTATTCATTTCTTTTAAATGCCATTACTTGTTGATGCCGATTCAGAAAACTGTAGTGATGTTTCCTCTGAATGCTCAAGTAATAAGTTCTGGACTAGACCTTTAGATACTAGTCCAGAGCCTTCCAGTAAAGAAAAGACAACAGGTCTAGTTGAGTTGCTTGTCTCAACCTGTAGAAACTGACCTTATTTAAATAGGCTACTCCAGTACTAGTTATGAATATACCATTAAGGACCTTTCAGAAAACGATACTAATGCAGAAAACTTGGCAATATTAACACATACTGATGCAAAAGATCACTCAGCAAAACGATACCAGACAAAAATGTTACTCGTCTCTCTGATCGAGTCTTTTTGTCGTTCCTATGGAGATTCTCCTGATGCCAATCGCAAAGTGTTTTTTTTAATTTGTCAAACACTTCGCTCATTTGGCATAATTGATGCAGAATTTGTGGATGAAATGACAAGGGTTCGATCAGCTTTTCAAGATAAATTCCGCAATCTATTTTTTACTGCTGTTCAAACTGTTCAGAACCAGGATTTGATGACCTTTTCAGAGTCAAGCAGGAAAATGATTACTGAGAATTCCGTTGACAAAGGTAACAGTGAATCCGATGCAAGCGAAAAGCAGGAGCAAGAAGAGTGTTACTTCTCACCCGTGGATTATTCTGGAAAAAACATATCACCTTCCGATAGCCGATTTTTATCCGCCAGTTCAACTTCCTCATCTCGGTTCCAAGACTTTGTGACTGATTCTACACCGAATTTCTTCCAAAACTTGAGTATACAAAATTCTCGTTATCATAACGATTTTGTTGAGTTAAGCCTTTTAGGCAAAGGGGGTTTTGCAACTGCTTTCAGGGCACGTAACAAGCTAGACGGTATCGAATATGCACTAAAGAAAATAAGACTAGGAAAAGACATTGAAGAAGAAAGTTTAGTCGAAGAGCAAAATCCTTATGAAAAGATTTTTCGTGAAATTAAAAGTTTAGCACGTCTCGAGCACCATAATGTTATTCGCTACTACTCATCATGGCTTGAATATGACGAAGGAAAGGAGAGTACAGCCATTGAAAGATATTCAGGCTCTTCTGATTGGGGTGAAGATGACTATACAGATGACGAACCTGACTCCTCCCTTTCTTCTCTTTACTCCCTTCCTCGCCATGACGAAAGCAGCAGTGGGTTTTTTCACGGGTTTGAACCACATTTTGATGATGATGAGTCTTTTGGTGTACCAATTTCAACACCAGGCGAAGATAGTGGCATGTCTCAAATTCAGTTCGGCGATGCTTCTACAGGTTCTTATCAACCAGAAATAGAGTCTAATACAGATTCATATTTTGATCAGCGCTTTTCGCAATCACGTAGATCATCTAGACCACGCAGCAATAGGTCAAGTGGCAAGAAGCCTAAAACCAAAGGTGGATGGACCCTCTTTATTCAGATGCAACTCTGTCCAAGTAAGTTCAGTTACACCGAGTATGAGGAATGTTGCCATGCTAACTCTTTTTTTTGTTGTTGTTTATTCATTAGCCACATTACATGATTATATCAAATTTAGAAATAGACGAGTAGCTGAAGACGGGAATGTATCTGCAGGAATCAACACTAAGCGTAACTTTGAAATATTTTCTCAGATTTTGGAAGGCACAGCCTATATTCATGATCAAGGTCTGATCCATCGTGATCTAAAACCCAGTAATATATTTTTGGGGATGCCTTCTAGTGTTGAAGGTAGGAAAAGACGATGTAGCTTTAATGGTGAGCGATTTTCTCCTGGCAAGCACTTCAGTTCTGGTAAATTTGGTCGTTCGTTTGATGATGTGATGTCATCAAAGGGCTTGCATGATTATATGTGGGAAGAATACTGGGTACCCAAGATTGGCGATTTTGGTTTAGCCGCTGATGTAATCGATGAAGTCTCTGGGGATTCGCTTCTAGTGCCTCCATCCATGTCAACCACACCACCTACTCCCAAATTGATGACTCGTTCCTCTGTTAGCACATTAACATCTGTTACCTCAGATGATACCAGCAAAAAAGGATATAAGAGTCATACAGGTCTCAAGAGACCGAAGCCAAGAAGAACACGCACTGTTGGTGTTGGTACCCGTACAGTAAGTAGAAGAGAATTTATTTTATTTTCCTAAATCGAAACCATTTTATTTAATCGTTATTTTTATTTTCACATTTCTCTATAAACTTTAGTATGCTTCACCAGAACAACTGGCAGTTCCTGCACAACCTTATGATGAAAAGGTGGATATATATTCTCTAGGCATTATTCTCTTTGAACTATTCCAACCCTTTTCTACGGCTATGGAACGCGCGGATGCTTTACAAAAACTAAAACGGGGTGTATTCCCTGATGGCTTCTTGGAGCTATATCCTAAAGTTTCTGCTTTAATCATCTGGATGATGAACGAGAAACCAGACGATCGTCCAAATGCATCACAATTACTCAATTTTGAATTATTTTCGCTTCCAACAGCTGACGACGATAATAGCCCAGCACTTCAGCTTCAGTTACAAGCCAACCGTTTGGCCTTGAAGCATAAAAACAAAAAGATCGATGAATTAACACAAAAGGTAGCGCTCATAGAGCATGAAAAAACTCAAGCCATTGAAGAAATGCAAAAAAAAATCGATGAATTGCAGCGTCAACTTGATATTATCCAAGGCGTTGGAAGTAAAGTACATTTACTTAAACAATCACCCTCTTTTTCAAAGAAGAAAAAGGAAGTCCGATGGTCTTCTGTTCATTCCCCTATCATCTCTAAATTCCAATGATTTTTCTTTTTCAATTATATATATTTACATTCACTCTTAGCCTTTTTTCTTTCTTTCTTTATATATATATATATTTATTAATTCCTTATACACATAACCACCCTTCTCTCCTTAGTTTTCCCCCTTCTTTTTTTTTTCTCAATCAATATTCAATTGTATAGATAAAGTAAATAAGTCATTTATGGTTTATAAATAAAACTCACTTAAGTATAGTTTTTTCCAAATAATTGGTAAAAATATTCAAGTAAATGAGAATATGGTTTATAAGGATCCCTTAAGGCTTATGATGTAATTTTCTCAAACAAAAGTAGTAGATTTTCTCAAATATTTTACCTCTGTTATTTTTTTATAAATAGTTTGTGTAAATAAATTGGTAAAACTAAACTTTTTATATATGTGTAAACTTTATGTTTAATTTTTATTAAATAAAAGGGTTTGAATACAAAAAGAAGGTAAAGGATGACAGCAAAAAATAAAATAAAAATAAGAAAGATGACATATTTACTGGAATGAGGAAGAAAATTTTCCAAATACATCTAGGAACGCCTTCTTCTTTTTCTTCTCTTTTGGTTGATCGGCTGAAGAAGAAGGGGGTGGACTTGATGATCTTCTTGGGCTTTCGGATACACTCTCGATTTCAGAAGGTGGATACGACTTTTGTTGTCTTGGTGTAACAGGAGGGCTATAAGTATCAGTTGTATATTTACTATTGCCAAGTGCAGCTATTGATGTTGAAGCTCTTGCTGAGATATGATTAGACGTGGGAAATGTGCGACTGTTTGAGTTACCTAGAGAAGGTTTTATTGTACGGAAGGATGATAGAGTAGGAGACTGTACAGATGCTTGTTGAAAGTTTTGTTGATCATAGATAGACATTCTTGCGATATTATTTTCAAGCAAACTGAGATTAGTGTTTGTATTAGTACTATAACTTGATGAGGATAAGGAAGTAGTTGGAGATATTGGTGGAGCAGCATTTGCTTCTGCTGATGAATTTGCCACAGGCGTTGACACAGTACGAGAACGCATTTGCTGTTGCTGTTGTAACTGCTGTTGCTGTTGAATCATCTTTTTCGCCGCAATCATCATTTTAAGTGCTCGAATCTGAAGGCTGGTTTGATGAGATAAGGCAGCCGTTTCAAAAATCAGAGGAGCTGTTGACATATTTAACATTTGGTGTAATGCATGAGTAGATAACTCTCTTAAACGAGAAATATCATACATATCAGATAAGAGCAATAGCTGTGATAATATATGGGGTTGGTATTGTTGGGCTGTAAGTAGATTATCTGTATAAATGAATTGAAGCAATGCGATTACGACTGCATGAGGATATGGAAATGACATGAAATGACTCCTAATTACGGTGACAGGCCCCTCTTCTTTTTCTTCTGCCTCTTTTTTATTATCGTCTGTATTATCGCCATCTTCTTCCTTTTCTTTTTCTTTTTCTTTTTCATCATCGCCATCATCATTACCATCCTGTTGTTGCTGTTCTTGTAATTGATTTTGTTCCTCTTCTTGTTCTTGTTCCTGCTCTTGATCTTGGAGTCGCATAGGATCAATTATAGAATCACTACTTTCTTTTTTAATTTCACTTAATTGTGATGATCGCTTAGATGCTGGCGGATTGATGACCTTGTGATTTTCTTTCATCAAACTAGCAAAGTATGGCCATCGCTGGCATAAAACAGCTGAATTCACGGGGATACTTTGATTATCCTGCGTAATAATATGAAAATCGGAAACGGCAGGTTCATTTAAGAGCCGTAGCCCCATTTCCTGAGCCAATGACGAACAAGTAAGTTTGGGTAATGCATAAACACCAAATGCCTCTAAATCCACCATAGCAACTTGATCAAAGTTGATTTGTCGGTGATTGTAATCATCGAGCAAGTTTCTGTTTGAGTTACCAAATACAATGAATCGATTGGTCTTTTCACAGAGAACACCTTTATTCCAGGAACCTGAACTGAATACGTTACCTGTTTCTATGCGCGACCAAGTCAGCTTTCCAAGGTCAAGTGACCAAATCGAATACGACTGTGATTGGGGTGACAGATAAGTTCCGGCTAAAATTAGATGATTACCGAGAGTATGACCAGTCGGGAATCGTAATCCTGGAGGCATAGCAGATCCATTCATGTAGGATGAGCAATCTTCAATGACAGCCTGTTGTTGTACTAATGAAGATGAATAAATAAGTTGCAGCTCTCTCTTGACATCGGCAAAGTTGTAATTGGTATAAAGATAAATTGGATTAGGTTCATCTACAGTTTGAATAGAAGAAGGGCCATATTGTCTAACAGTGGATGTGCGGTGAGTTGCTGAGGAAGCAGGTGCTACGTTGGCATCATACTGTTGCTGGCTATCTAATGTACCATCAACGCTTTCATCATTATTATCCTCATTCACATTGTTTTTAAGCATAGAAGGAAAGCATGTACCGGGGGGTGAGCTTACAGCAACTGATCTGTATGCACCCACGTGCTTTTCGACAGGCTTTACTTGTTCCCACTCCCAAGTCTTTAAATTCAGTACATTCATCTCATCCAGATAGTTATTATCAATATCCTGTCCTCCAATAATAATTAGTTTATCGCCAGTTACCGATGATAAATGGGCATAACGGGATTGTGGGGAAAAAATAGAAGGCTGAATAGTAGGTTGCCTCCAACACATTGTTTCGATGTCCAACACAGATACATCATCTAACACACAAAGAGTATCGTTTGTTTCTCCTGAGTAACCCATACCGCCAAAAAATACGAGCTGATTGTCGTACACACTAGCTGAATGAAAGTAGCGAGGTTGAGGTGGTTTATCTGAGTCTGGTGGGGGAATATGGCGAGTCCAGGAAAGTGTATTCAAGTCGAGTACATAAAGGTAATTCGTCATTTTACGAGAACTGGAAAGTCTACCAGCGAAAACAAAAACTTTATCTCCAATGACATTAACAGAAGCACCGACTAAAGCTGGAGGGACATCTTCTGTTGTGCCATGTATTTGAGTGATGATGCCCGAGATGGACTGCATTTGCATAGTTGCAGGCATGAAGGAAAAAACAAGTTGGTCGACTTTATTTATACTAGTTAAAGAAAATAAAACAAACACAGGCGAATAAACAATAAATAAAAAACAAAGAAGAAAGAAATAAAATGCTCATTGATCAGCACTTCTTTCTTGTTACGCTCTCGCTCTCTTTTTTTTTTTGAATTTAAGGTGACGAAATCCCAGCCCTTCCTTTTACAGAAATAAAGTTTTTGGTCTCCGCAGAGAAAGAAGTGAAAAAGGATGTTCTGTCTTACACAAAAGCACAAAATAGTAAAGTCTAACTTTGCTGAGTGACAAGCTACTTTTCTAAAATAAGGAAAAGGAAGTAATAAAAACATAAAACAATAACTCAATTTTAGATTTAGTGTGGTTTTATTCTTTAGAAAGTACTAAACATGCTATGAGCTAAAACTATTGCTGCTCATTATTACTATTATCATTATTATATGGCTTTCTCTCACTATTATGAAGTATATGTTTGAAAGGAACTAAAAAATAATAATATTTGTAATTATAATGCCTGTTTGTTATTATCTTTTAATAAAATAAATAAATAGGCAGAATATTATGTACTGTGTAACTCTGTTTTCGCTGCTTTTATGGACTTGTCTTAAATAAACATCCATTTACTACATAAAAAAGTATTAGTCTGTTAAATAAAGTAATAATAATAAGCGTTATTATTATTACAATTATTATTATATATCAATCCATTAGCATTACTAACCTGAATCTATCTCCGTATATAATAAAAGAAAAGTCTAATATTATATTTTATAATAATAACAATATTATTGGTATATATTTGCTTTTTCTCAATCAGTTTACGTACTTTCATGTTTTAAGTAAACATGTATACTCTACATTATGGAATTAAATCCAAGTACGAAAAAAAATAATGGAAAAAACCAATATCAGTTACTTCTGTTAAATAAATAAGCGATACATAATTAACTGACATACTTATTCATACATATATATTTTTAGTCAAATATCAAGTGTGCTTGATACTACGAACTTAGCAACTTTTTGCTTTTTTAAATAAAGTTTCTTGATTCGGTCGAACCTTTTTGAAAAATTTGAAAATTAAAAAAATAAATAAAGGGTGCTTGTGAACAACTTGAATGTCATATGTAATTAATAAGGTTGTGGAAAAGTGCAATACGCGGCTAATTCACTATGAATAGAAAAATATTTGAACATATTTCATAACGCATGCAATTCGCGACTCATACCAGAATCTGATGTCATTTTTTTTTAACAATATGTAGATGAATTGAGACTGCTATATGTTTCGCCATCCCTTTTTTTCCCTTGCAATGATGCTAGATTAGCGCTAAAAAAAATTAATAAAGCGAATTCTTTGCTCCAAAGCGGCTATTACCAACGTTCTCTTTACTGAAATCGTTCTCATACGTTACTAAATATATACATAACGTAGCTGTATGAAATTGTTTTTGAATGCCAGCACTGAGTCGATAGGGTGCTCTCACTCCTTTCCCCTAAGTCTCCTCTTTACTAGTGTTTTTTTATTTTTAGCCGAGAATGACATCTACTTTTATATTTATAACTCAATCGGATATATATAAAGAAACATTTTGACAGATTACTGTCTTTTTTCTACATCTTATCATCAATATAATAAAAGGAACATCAAACAATGAAAGCTACATGTTTTATTGCTCTCTCCCTCATGGCTATCGCTACATTTGTATCCGCTGAGCAAGCCAGACCTAACCTTACTACGAGATTTCATCCTAGGGGTTTAACAAAGAGAGCCGAGTGTTCGAAAGACGAGGACTGTGGACCGGGTTTTGTTTGCGACGAAGGCTGTGTACTTGACATTACGAACTAGATAGTCATCTTCTTCAATTTTAGCATTATATTTATCATTCATCATATCATTCATTCGTTTATTTGAACATACAAATAAAAAGTTTCATTTTAAAATAACCTCAATCTCAAAAAACCATTTTCGAATATTATACTTCTTGACAACACAATAATCTCTTTCACATGTCAAATAGTAGTTGGTGCTACTCATTATTATTGTGTTAAATTAATTTTCAAATAGTACAAGCTTTTGCATTACTACTAAAATAAGAGTAAACGCCAGCGACGAATTCCACAAAGTGAACCAAAACTTGATTTTTGCTATGGGGGTACGAAAAAACAATATTTTTTTCAATCTGTCATCTACTCAATAAAAGTTAAGTATGATGCTGAATGAGCACTATCATCAACAACAATCTGGTATCGAACAATCATGTTATGGACCTGTGCAGTGGTACACTCAATACTCAATTCCTTCCATATTCTTTTAAACTTACACTCACATAAGTGACCTTTCGATGGGGTTTAAATCCAGGTTTTGGGTAGACTACGATGGAAAGAACTCAGCATCCACACTCTTTTTTACCATCTTTGTCTTTAGGTGATCATTATACCATTTAACACTCTTTTGTCAATTGGTGTTATTTCATTACCTGATTGTTTTGAAACAAATTAATGAGGAAATTTTGGTTTTCTTTTTTTTAGCTGGTTCACCAAAATTTTTAAATTACATTTTGTATTAGGAATACAAAATGTATCATAAAGCTGATCTCTTGAAATAATGACTGGAGATTTGTTAAAATGAAAATATATTTCTACTTTATTTTATCAAAGATGACTGTAAATGAAAAGTCCACTTGTTTGATTTTATTATTTTTAAGATAGAAACGACCTTTATTTATATTGATTATTGATTGTTGATTACTACTATACAAGTTATTGTTATTATTTCTTGTTTGGTTTTCTTCTCTGATTTTTTTTAAAAAGACAGTCTAATGAAGGAGTATCCACAGAGCATCTCAAGTCTTCAACTATTTTTACAGCTTCCTTTACAATTCTTTCTTCCTCTCTCTTTTTATCTTCATCGTTCATATCTTGTATATTATATTAGGAATAGCATCCATAATTTCAGTAACAACTTTATAAATTCTATCAAATGGAACAATGTTAATTATAAATGATTGTTTTATTATTCTGAAGTAAAAATACCTGATCCATCTTTTCTCCACTTCGCACCAAGTCTTTCATTTGGCTTTTCAATGCTTGGTCTACCGTTCAGCCCAATAGTCCATTCTTGCCAAAGAATATCCACACTTGTTATTTCACGTCTCAGATGACGTATTCTTGTTGGTCTTTCCTCATCCAAGACAACAGTTTCTTCCCTTAGCCTTACTACACCTTCTCCTGAGCTACTTTCTTCTGAGCTACCTGCGTGGTTCGAACAGTTAAGAAAAGCTGATGCAGGATTTCTTTCAACGATAGAAATCAGCCTGTCAATTTTTTCTTCCAAATGTACCATTTCAGGCCTTCCATTTTGCTGACTTACATTGACAGCACGAGAAACCTGATTGATATGATAATTGAGCTCATCGATTCTGCTATGTAATAATGGTGCTACTCGTTGTATCTCTATTTCTGCTGGTGGCGTGGTCGTAGTTATAGCGTTTAAAAGATTTTGAGCAAACAAATTGAACTCTGGTGATTGAAAAACCTCACTTGCAAAGAGCTCATGCTCCGGAAAAGATTGCTTTATTATCACTGCATCTTAAAGAACAATAGTTCTCAATTCAACCAAGAGCTTCAAGAACCCTTCACCACAAATTGTACGAATATCTTCGTTCTGGTTCATTTTTTCTTACCATTGTTCAACTTCTGGAAAAATCTTTTCTTTTAACTCCTGAGGAGGGTCAACCAAAGTACGAGGTAACCAGCAGCACCCTTGTCCTTTTAGGAAGCCTCCCATAACTCTGATAGCTTTTCTTGGCAGACCATCCAAATAATTAGTCTCCAAGCTTCCACCTAACCATCCACCAGCTCTTCTGATTTCATAAAGAGTCAATCCTGCTTGTTCAGCTTCTCTAGCGCCTGATTGGCGTCCTGTATGGGTTTTCATTTTGCTGTTCTTGATACCCACTACATTCAGCGCTTTCTCGATTGAGGCTCGTTGTGTTGGATGTGAGACACCTTTACTGTTACTTTTTTGCCCTCTTGCTAACTTTGTATTAAACCAGTGCTCATTTTTAGCGAATTCAGGAAAGGACTCACTCAAAATTTGGAATCGATGGAAGAGGTAAAAGCCAACAGCACCAAAACCACAAGTCAAAACGTCTTTGTGTCTAATTAAAGCACTATATTGCTTTTCGTGCTCCTGATTTTGTTATCCAAAGTCTACCATTAATACTAAGACCGGAAATTAGGCAGAACCTTCATGAGAAAGTTCCATCAAAAACATATGATTCAGAGGCAGATCTCTGAGAATTTCACCACATAAAATCATGGTATGGTTGCACAAGAACACAACTCTATCTCTGAATGCATCGTATACCCTGCTTTTGATACCAATATAGTGACTTGCGATATCTGCCTTCTTTTCTAAAGGATATCCATCCAAAATAGATCCTACACCTGGATTAACATAGTCGTCTGAGGCAGGGTAGTAGGTACAACGAATTTTCTTATTATCCATGAAGGTTTGGACTTGGCCGCTGCAAATATTGATGTAATCCAGACTCCTCTGCTCTTTTGCTAAGTAGACTAAAGCCTTTACAAAAGAGCTGATGACTTCGTATGAATAACATTTTCTAACTAACTTGGTAGTTCCATCTGACTGATTTTGATTCACTGTATATCCACGTTCAAAGATATACTTTACAAAGGTAACAATTTTTCCAGGGGTAACAAGGTTATCTTCATATTCATTACCAAGATACCATAGCTAGATAGACAAAATAGTATTAGTATTCATTAAAGGCAAATATCAAACTTAGATTCAATATTGTTTACCTTAAAAGTCTTCTGCTTAGGAAAGTAAGAGTTAGTGGTATTCGCTGCTCAAAGTTCCTTCTTAAAGGCTGTGTTTTCATCGGTTGCAAGTTGCTCCTTTTCAGCATTAGTCAAGGTACGCTCTTGGGCTATTTGGCTAGATCCAAATCAATTATTGCTACTCATAGTAAAAATTTGGTTTTAAAAATTGATAATTTGTGTAGAGATAATAAAGAATATGGAGTTTACTCCTTGGACTAGAGATATTTATATCAATATATTTATTTATGTATAAAATGAAATAAAAGCAATATGCTTTCTTGATTTGTTTTTTTTTTGTAATAGAAAAAAAAATTAGAGGTACATTATTGACCGGATCGTGGGAATTGTTGAAAAAAAAAAGCTAATGCTACCCAGAAATGGTAGAACGATCAGGTAAGTTCGCATCTGTTTGCATCCGTAAATCTGCAGCTTTCATTCAAAAAAAAATAAATCAGTTTTGTTTTCATCTTTATTTAATTTTTTTTTCCAATTTAGTTTTGGTTGTTGGTAGGGTTAAGTAAATCAAGATTTGATACCGATCCCGACACAAACAATGCTAAAGTGCAAAGCGTCGTCTTTATACGAACCAATGTAGCCAATCCAATATATAAAAATAAAAGTGATGATTACATCTGTTTAGAACTGTATGTCCAATCAAAGATTACTTATCCCTGATTTTATACTATTTTTTTTCCGCAAGTAGATAATTATGGGTTGGTTTACATTAAAATGGAGCTGCTAAATCCAAAGTGTCTCTTATTCACTCAGATGCAATTTGGTAATTTTTTTTTCATTCTCAGGGCACTCAAAGTATAATTTTTTAAATCTGCTTCTTAATTTAAAAAAAAAAAAATAAGGGGAGAGAGAGAAATAAAACGAATTAAAGTTATTTTTGCTTTTAATGGTGTATTCGAGTGAATCTGATCTGAAGAGTATTATGACAG